>JAUZNJ010065462.1:0-23106 GCA_034780135.1 Jordanella pulchra
TCCCAGAACCTCTCAGGTCTTCTAGTTCCACCAGAACCAGAACCAAACATGGAGAAGCAGCATTTAGTTCCTCTGCATCAAACTCCCAGCAGACGGTAAACCTGCTGAAAGCCTGAGTTCATTGAAGGCAAAGTTAAAGCCATCAGTTCAGAGCTGCCTTTGACTGTACTGTTATTAGTTTAAGGTTGAACTGGACAATATTTTGATATCAATATATATCTGGATATGGTTTATTTTAATAATGGTGATATGACTTTTACTTACATTCCTCATATTTCAATATTAACCACAGTCTATAAATAGTGTTTGTCACTGATGTAACACTTTTTCATGTAGTTTTATACGTTTTTGTTTTTCAAAGGTAATATTTCTTAAATGTTCTGTTGGAGGATTTTTATCAACATTTCAAAATATTTCTCATAGGTTTGTATAGTAATCTTTTATGGGCATTCGTGGCTGTCTTTCTAAGGCTTTTAGGTTTTCTACATAGATATCAACATACAAATAAACTTTTTTTTCAACCAGATTCGAGTTGAAGCATATCAGTTTATGACTCTGTTTATATTCTTGTTTGAATGCTTCCAGCCCATTGATTTTCACGCACATTCATCGCTCGTAAAATGAGCCCATGTTAAATTCTGCTCATCATAAATAGCTGAGGGACTTACAGCTGTTCTCTCTTTCCTGCAAGCAGGAAAAAAAAGAACAGGGCATAATGTGTCTATAAATCAAAAAATGGATCTAGAACTAGTTTTTATATGATGTTTCTGAAACACTGACTAGAAGCTTGACGTTTGTCACACGAGGCTACAAAAAACGTAAAAATGATTGACAATAGATAAAATGATTATCTTACAAAATATCCTACCCAAATAATGCATACTTTCAATTAAGGCTTTCAGTCAGTCAAATATCGCTTGAAGAAATTTAACCTGAAATATCCATATAACTATTTAGAAAAACGCAGTAGATCGATAAAACTGCGACAATATTTCAAACTTGTAAATCGACACCCGCGCTAAATATACTAGATACGAATAGGAAAAGAAACACTTTCAAATAATCACCCAAATCGCAGCTAAAAATCCACAGGAGAGTCAGGAAAGAGCTGCAAAAACCATTACCACTGTGTTACCATAAAGTGGGTCCCGGTACAAACTATCGAGCTAAATAATGGTTCCTATACACCGTTTTGGTCGAGCTCAATTAAAGCTCCTATGCAATGTCCAAACATTACTAAACAATACCGTGGGCTAAATCTATGATATACTCATCATACATGTGAACTGTCCGCATGAATGGCATGTCTCCATGAAAATTTTATATTTTTTAAATTATATTTCGAACTTGTATAGCCTAAAAATATATATTGACATCACCGTTTGAAGCCATAACCTTTTAGAAAAAAACACCTAAAACAAAAAACACAACTCTTATCTGCACATGGCATATAGTACATGTTTTAGATTGAAGATTTTAATCTTTTGGACTCATATCCATTTTAGATCTTTTAGGAGACGTTTTTTAAACCAGTTTGTCTTTAAAAAATAGATAAATTACAGCCAGGCTTTTAAAAGGGATTTATTTCTTATTTTAAAAAGTCATTTTTTTTATTTTTAAGCCTAAGCTTTGAATAAACATATCTTAGTTTTAATGCAAATTCATGTGTCCAGTTTGATTCGGGTTGATCTGATTCCTTAAACTTTGAGGATGCAAAGTAAAGACCAAACGCTAAAAAGTTTAAGAATCACACCGAAATCCCACATCCTCCGTCTCCGCTCCGCTCCAGACCGCCTGCCCAAAGCAAAGCCTGCAGCCTCCGCGGTTCCTCCCGTCCGTCTCCGCTCGGAGTTCCAGCTCGAAGAGACCATGCGCGATATTACTTGTTAATTCATAGGAACACAATGAATGATTTATTTAATAGGCTTATGGCCTCCAGCACAGGGACAGTTTATGTCCAAACCTTTCTTTTCATTGTGGGTCTTAGTAATTAATATATCCAGGATCCTACAAACTTTGTTCTCTACGTCCGCATTTAGCTTCTCTCATCCAGACCTGAGAGGAGTTGTTCTTTCAAGTTGTGAGATGCGCTTTTGTAAGTACAGTGACTGGATTTAAAGAAAATATAGCATATCTGCATCCTTGTATGCTGAAATGCCCGTAGTTTGCACCCAGTAATTAAATAAAACGTTCTTTTTTGGGACTATATGGAAATTATGCTTTAATTTTGTTGTTACCGATCTGCCGTTACCTCGTTTTACTTTGAAAAACCGGATCTTCTCTTCGTTCTTTTTCTTATCAATTCTTGTATACTACTGCATTATTTTACTGCTAAAAATCTAAATGCTTTACAACGTGATTATCTTGATAAATCATTTCCGATTTAGGTCAAATCTTGTGGTGCAGATTTGGTTTAGTCTTTAGATGGTAAAATTCTCCCTCTCATTGGCGGAAACTTTTATAAAACAATAACAGAACACAAAAGCATTTGCAATTTAAACATAGTCAAAGAAATGCAGAGCTTCAATCCAAAAAGACTTCAAGAGGAGAATGAATATAAACGGTCCATTTTACATGTAGAAAGTTTTATTTTTAAGCATATAAAAACATAAATCATTCACAAAAACCACTTAAGGTCCTGGTCAGACCACATCATATGGGGTATTACAACAGGTGTGCAGTATATAATATATATAAAAAAAAAAAAGTTTCATTTTGAAAATGTAACACTTGGCGGCATCTAAACTAATCTAACAGTTGTAAAAACAAGGATGAAAAAGCTAGTGATGCGACAACCCAAGATTGTTTATATTAAAACTAAAACCAATGAAATCTTGGCTCTACATTTAACCGGACGGTCCGTCAACATCAGAGTCATTCAAATACATCTGGGAGAGAATGACCCAGAATGACATCATAGTTGGAAGGAAAAATGACTCCCAGTCGTTCACTTTAAGATCCTGTGTCAATGAATCAAACCACCCCGTCAATGAATCCAACCATAAACTCAAGATTTGATAGACTTGACCTAAAAAAAAAAAAAAAAAAAAAAAAAAAAAAACATCGATGCAACAACCACCCACCAAAGTGTGACATTTTAAATAAACTGTAAAACAAAGAGACCCGCAAGAAAGAAAACAAAAACCAATCAGCACATGGAGGAAAATAAAGTGGTCTGATAAAAACAGAAACCGCCATTTTTTTTAAATATCTCACAGAAGTCAAGGGAACTAAGGTCTAAGCCAGTGTTGCAGATTCTTTGTTTGCATACATATATATACGTCTTACAAATATACAATAAATAATTCGATATAAAAAAAGATGCCCGTCACCATTTTCACCGTCTACTACAGCAGGGTTTGGTCAATGTTTTTTTGCATCATTATTCCCACCATTAGTGTCAGTGAAAAAAAAAAAAAAAAAGATTGGCACCGTTCATCAAAACCAGCACTTTTATCAAACAAGTTCTTGAATTCTTTGGCTACATTCACCCACACAGACATCAGGGGCGGATCGTCGAAGCTTTAAGTCTGCTGTGCCTGGTTACTCATCAAGCACAACAGGTTCAACTTTAAGGCAGCTTCCGAGGGTCAAATCATGGCAACATACTTCCTCAAACACATCACGGTGCAAAAAGAAGCCGCTGGCTGCATCGTCGGTGACCTTATTCAGTTTTCAAACTGGCTCCGTTATTTTGTTCCCGCAGCTTCCTCCTCCTCAGGTATCCTGTGCGCTGGAGGCGGTTCATTCTGGCGCCCAGGAAGATGACGATGCTGCTTGGTACCAGCCGGGTGGTCACCCAACCCTGCAACCAAAACACGGCATTAACAGCAAACTGCAACTGTTCATGAAAAGGTTATGAATTTTATATAAAGACGTTTGGATTTATAGTAAAACATGAGTTAAGTTCACAGGATTTGACTGATTATTGATACCATTATGAAGAGTCGAATTATACAAACAAGCTCAAATATATGTACATAGATACCAGTCGCTTAAAAGATGAGCACATCAGACTCTGGCAATTTTAAGATCATTGATCAATATTCTTGGCAAATTAGTAGAGCTGCACAAACCATGTTTAAGACCTTCAAAAGGAGTAAAGACGGAAACAGTCTAGAATCTAGATGTTCAAATACTCCTCTGTCCAAAACATCTGATCCAAATACTAAGAACCTATTGTTTAACATATCCAGAAACTGACCAGCTGCACTAACTGCTATAACTTAATGATCTGCTAAGACAAACATTACATCGTTTCTCCACAACAACAAAAAGAATGTTTGAAGGAGTCGCAGCAGGAACATATTATAGAAAGTAGATGATTACATGCAAATTTACAGCTTCGTCTCATTAAGTTACAACTTTCTTTACCACTTTGTGCTCCAGCGGGAAAGATGTTAAACGCACATCAAAGCTTCATCTAAAGTTGACGAAGCAGCTTAACAATGAGCTTCTGAACAAACGAAGGACTAGCATTTCTGATAAACATCCTTCAGTGATTACGCTGTGAGCTGTTGATGGAAACAACAAGCCTCCAAGTGTGAGGGCCCTTTAAGCAAACATTTGACCGACAGATTATAGAACAATCAAACTAGTACGTCCAAACTTTGTTTTAAAGTTTGTACCAAGTTTTCCATCTGGGGAAAATGTATTTTCTAAACCAACTTTGAGCCAAAAACTTTAATGCTGATAACAAGCAGAAGGAACCAAGCAATGCTAGCAACATCTTTACACTGAATATCTAAAGTAACCCAGAACAATGAAATAGCAAATTTAATGCTATTCAGTTTATGCTCCAAGCATTGCTGAAAACATTTGTGCCTCTGGGTTCCTGTTCCTTACCATGACAGCGTGGGGGAAGTATCCGTTGGTCTGACTCTGCAGACCCACAGTGTTGAGCTCAGCTGCTACGTAGCGCTCCGGGGTCGGCTTGTCCAGGGTGGGCTTCCTGATGCGGGTCATTTTGGTTGCCACAAAGAAGGGGAGCACACTCTAAAAACAAAAAAACAATTTAATTGTCTTCAGCTTGAAATGTTTCCTATTCTAAAGAGCTTAGGAACTCTTCAGCCACCAGGGGGCGTACATTGACTGCTGGTCTTAATTTAGGCAGGCTCTTTTCATCCAGCTACAGACCAGGTTGTAGTTTATCCAGTTAAATGATCTAAAGATCAATTTCATTCAAAATAAAGACAGTTCCATTTCATCTGAGCAGAGTCAAGTAAAGACCCATTCAGTTTGTTTTTTTTAGTTTTTACAGCACTAGTGGCTCATTTTTCCCCCCAGACAGTAGGCTGACAGTAAAGGGGGTATGTGAGCGGGGGAGAGACATGTGGGAGAGGACCACAAGCCGGAATCGAACCCGGGCCATGGGCGCTAAACACTGTGCCACCTGCACACCCCAGGCCCGTTCATCTTAAGTCCTCTGCAGTTATAAAAGTAAAGAAGAAATATTGTTGGAATTATTTTAACATTCTGTTGTCAAAGTTAAAGGAGGAATCAATTTTACTACCATTATTTCTACCACTTTTAATGACGATTTAACATAACAACCAAAACGCCTTAGTATGGTGCAGAGGTAAAGAAAAACAAATGCTGCAGACTGACGTATAGAGTCGGTCTTCGGACTCATAATTCACACCAACCTGGACGATGATGCCCTGCCGTCTGTACTCCTCATGTAGGCCACGGGAGAAAAAGTCCACAAAGGCCTGAAAAAAGAAGCAGAAATGTGTCACCATCTGAAAAACTAACTAATGCTCATTTCATTAGGTAACATTTGCTTTATGGAATTAAGGGCAAATAAACTTATTTTTATCTCTTTTCATCCATTTTTGGGTTAAAAAATGGTTTACATTCCCCCCCCAAACATCTCATTCAATTGAATGCTGAATCTCATGTTTTTCAGTTTCACATCATGCTACCGTAGCAGAAGAGGATTTTAGAGGCTTTCAAAAATCTTTACGAGAGGAGTTGCATAAAAGAAATAACCACATACCTTAGTAGCAGAGTAGACGGTAAGCAGCGGGACGGGATACATGCCACTGGCAGAGGAGATGTTGAGGATGACTCCTTTGGATCTGCAAGAAATTAGGAAAAGCACATCATTATATTAAAGAAAAGGAAGATCAGAAATGAAAGGATGTAAAATATAGAGGATTAAATAACTTGAGGATGGGTTTGAAAACTAATGCTTTTTGCTTTTCATTTAAAATCATTCAGTTGTGGTCTGTATAAAAAGGACGGCAGAACTTCCCTATTGAGGTCTGAATTCCTCCACATTGCATCTCAACCAGCCTGTTATAGTGAGTTTTTTTAAATGCAAATGAATGAACTTGATAAATTCATAATTGTTTTTATTAATGCTTTTACACCGTCTCCAAACGATTCCAGTGACACTGGTCAGCTGGCAGACCAACACCTTATTTGGCGAACCGCAGGAAATACTGACATTTAAAAGAAACGTGTTTGAAAAAAGTCAAAAGAAAAAGGTGATCTAAGCAGCACCAGAAGAGACCAAATGAAACTTTACAACTAAAAGCATTTAGGGTTTAAAATAAAAACCAACGTTGATTTAGCGTGAATTGTCCCCTTTAAGACTTTTAAATTATATTCCAGATATTTCCAGACTGTATGAACAACAGATTAAATCTGTAAAGGTATCTAAATGTTATTTTTATATCAAAAGCAAAAAATGTTATTTACTTTTTTATTTTGACAGTTAGCTGCCCAACAATAGCAAATTGTTCAAAGACTGTGATAGTGTGGCTGTGTGGGTTGCCATGGCAGCCTGTTGCTGCAGTGATGTAGTGAAGATGCTACAGCCTCACACAGGACCAAATGTGCCTTTGTTGCCATTGGTCGGTGGAGATCACATGGGAACGGAGCGTCCAATCGGATGGGAAGAGCACTTTGTGTGAATTGAAAGCTTGTCAGCATTGCGAACAAAGGAGAAGGAAGGGGATGCAGTGATGGAAAAGGGCTCATTTCTAATCCCACCAAACAAAAAGCCTTTGGTTTATAAAAAGCATTTCTCTCAAAAGATCTAAAACATCCGTTTATTTTTAGAAATACTTTGTGAGGTTTGGGCACCACTGTCATCCAACACTAATGTTGTACTGCAGTCATGTCGTAAAACATGGAAACCTCAACTCACCTCTCCACCATTCTAGGCAGCACTAGACGGGTCATCTAGAAAACAAGCCATAAGTTCAGTCATCATTTATAACTGCACACAAAAACAATGGCAGATGGATAAACTGGCAAAGGAAACTAAAAGTAGCATGGCGAGAAAGATGGGTAGGAAAAAAAAGAAACAGCAGAGAGAAAGTTGCGTGGGTGGCGAGCGCAGACAGCGTTGGTGTAGTCCACCGTTGCTTTGGGAACAACTGAGAGACTGCAGGTACCACGATGGGAAGAACAGGAGTAGAAAAAAAAGTGTTGGACAAAGAAAGTACAGAAGGTAAAAGCAACAGACAGGAATTAGATGTAGACTTCATGACATTTATGAACAAGTTCAACCATTTGAAGGAATCTTACCTGGCAGAGGGAGGTCATGTTGACGTTGATCATATTAGTGATGAACTGAAACACAGAAAAGATACAATTAATTTATTTAAATAAAAACTCTGCAGATTGAACTCAACTTTGAAACTGAATTTATTATAATGTTCAGCGAACGTCTCTTTGCAAACATTGATGTACTCACATTTTCCAGATCAGGGATATGAAGGTAGTACTCGGGGTAGGGGTAAGACACACCAACATTGTTAACTGTTGAAGGGAAAAACAAAAAGAGGGAGACAAATTACCCATAAAACATCCTGGGAGCTCCAGAGTTTCATCCACCACAGGGTGGCAGCAAAAGCTAGCGAGTTAGAGGAGGGATTCACTAACAGCAGACACAGCCACACCTTGCAACCAGTAGAGCACAACTGGTATCATACAAAGAACAAAGAGTCCTTTAAATGTTCAGCTTCAAGTACAGCATGAACTCTAGAATGAGAACATCTACAGGCCACACCGGTGTTTGGGTCACAACGGTCCCATCTGTTAAAACAGCAAGAAAAAAAAAAAAACATTTGCCAATTCTCCAAAAAATGTTTATGATTTTTGTTCCTAAATGAGGAGCATTATCTGAACTCAAACCTTAAAGAAAGGTGGTTCTTCCACAATAAGTCAAACTTCAACAAACGTCCTACAGTTTCAGGCAGGAAGAGCAAGGAGAGTTTCTCACAGAAGAAAAAAAAAAAAAACAGATTTGGCCTCATAAGAAACATTTTATTTCAGGTTTTTCAAAACCTTTTCTGGACAAACATGTTTTAAAAAGAAGCAGTGAAGAATTTTACATTTTTCTCTTTTACCATCGTCGTTTATGGGAGAACTTTTCGTCTTTATCTACATGCCAGGGTTCCTACAGGTTTTATTTCACAGTCCTATATTTCTATAGACCTACTTTTTCACAGCTTTTTAGCACCTCATACAAGTTTGGAGGTCTGACCATTTAATTGCTAATTTCATTCTAAGGCTCATGGCAAAATAAAAACTGTATACTTGTTTTATGGAGGAAGTTGCTCTAGATTGAACTCAAGGATGAGTTTTTTTAAATGATCTTCACCTCACTGGTAAAGAAACAGACGACATGAATCGAAAGCGATAGTCGATAGAACAACAACAGCAGGAGATCTTTGCTTCGTTTAACGAGTCCACAAATTTAAAAATACAGACTTTTCGGGATCAGAGCAGATTGGATAAATATTTAATGCATCCAAAATCATGAGTGGATTCAAAAAAAAAAAAAAAAAGCTTTAAATATGGACGTTTAAAATCCACTTGTGATTTAAGATTTGTTTGTGGAAACTAGATTTAAAAGAAAGACTTAAAGTACAATTATGGTTAATCTAAAACACTACAGTGGGAAACGATTGCATTCTAATTCCATAATTTAAGGTTGTCTGTCTTTACAATTCATTTTCTCACAACACAAAAGATAATGGATGCATTAAACACCGTCTCAGACCATAAGTTGATACGGGAAAGCATAAGGAAAAGGAATCCGTTCCTACCGAGAACGCCGATCTCCAGTTCAGCCAGTCCTTCCTCAATTTTGGAATAAATATCCAGTTTGCCAAAGTCAACAGCGATGGTCCTGGTCTCTACTTTAAACTGCTCCTCTGTGAGAAGAAAACAGGAATTCATTTATTTTCTCAAGTTAGATTCACAAAAATTGTGAGACCATAAAAATAAAACAAAAATGCATCAAACACCACATTTTCTGAAAAGGCACAATGTTAAAGACACTGTAGGTTTTAGGGCCAAGTTTGCTCCGACCCAACAGAACCTGTTCAGATCCATTCCCACACAGTGTCACATGTGAACTGTAGAGGGCGCTGTGCACCAATAAACCTGGGCGGAGATCTTCTATGACCCTCCAACTCATATCTGACATCCGTGATGTAGTTTGGATCAGATGACCAAAGACTTAGCAGAACCGTCAGGAATATCAGCTTACTTCCAATTAGATTAAGAAAAAACAAATAATGAAGAAATGATATGAAGGGAAGGAAAAGCTGAGCTGTTTTAAAATGACCAAAACAACTTCAGAAAGAAAGCAGGGGTGGGGCTACAACCTTAAACCATCTGATATCCACATCCAGCCCAGATAGTCAGAACTGGTACCTACTGCTCCAAAACACAAAAAACAGGTGGAAACTAAAAACTCACTTAGATGGTGTCTGAGGAAACTATATGAAAAAATAAAGAAAAAAAACGAGTCTGCTTGGAAAATAACACAAAGGTAAAACTCATGGTGGGACAGGGAGGGTTGCCAGGTTACAGATGGGCTGGGTTTGCCAGACCAATCACGATGGAGGAGCACCAGAGTTTGGCACGCCATTTCTTGCTGGTGACTACCCATGAGCCCCCCCCTGTCAAGTCGAAGCATGGCAGGTGAAACTGCACTGTGGGAAATATCAGAAACAGATAAAAACAAAAACAGAGTTGTGGGAGAGGGCATCAAGCGAGGAACACGTCTGTCAGACGCCAACCTTCAACCTGCTGATGGACCAGACAGATTCCACATGTATTAAAGGAACGTTACTCTGAAGTAAAAACAGAGCAGCTTTTAAATACCGTTACTTTAAATACTGTTGGCATCTCCTCATCATTCTGGATGTGTGAGTAAAAGAAATTTAAACATGATATATGTCTAGTCCAAATCATGATTCAGTTAAAGTGAGCTGCTCCCTAAAAGTTAACCTCCTAGTAGAGATGCACAGACAGAAGGACACCATCTGGGCTTAGTCAGAAAAGAAAGGTCCAGCTTTCTGTCAGTAAACGCACCACGCCAAGCGCCTCTCAATTATCTCACTGTGATTGACACTTATAGTTTCATATGGGGCTTAACCACCAAATCAGAGCTTCCACCGAGGATGAAGAAGCATTTGAAAATGCAGCTGAATGTGAGAGCATGGCAGCGAGCAGGGAACAGGAAGGCTGAATAAAGTCTGCTTCGCTTCAGCCCTCAACCTCTGCCAGTTATGTAACATGCTGGATGTGGAAACCTTGCCTACCTGAGGATATACATTTTTTTCAGAAAAGGAATGCAAGCATCGTTTCAGGTAGTGACATAGTATTGCTAACTATGCTAATTGCCAACAGAAGAAGCTAAAGATGGTGGGATTTTTTTTTTTTTTTGTTTCCCCCACTGCAGCACCATTTCTCCTGTAGACACATTTATGACCACAAACATGAGGAGGCGAGTAAATCGTATCCCTTCCCATGTAAAGAGTTTAAAGAACTCCCAATTAGCTGAAATAGAGAGTCGTTGATGGCCTCTTGGATTGAAGCTGCCAGACTGGAGCATCTCGACTTCAAATGTCTTCAAATGGGAGAAAGTCTGAAACTACGGAGATGTTTACAAGCTCTCCGGTACAAACGGAAACCGTTAGCTAGACAACCAGTTTTCACTTACCAAGGGACCTGGCAACATCATCCAACTTTTCCTGGGAGCGACTGATCAACATCATGGCGAATCCTCGACGAGCCAACTACAAAAACATTGAAAAAGAACCCCATTCATTTCCTTTCAATTAAACTCATGCAGCCGATGATGTCAGCTTATTATGGTGCATAAGGTAACAGGAAGTTCTTTGATAAACAGCAGCTTATTTTAATCTCAGCCCTGCTGTTACCAATGGAAACAATAAGAAATTCAAACACTTTTCTTGCTCCTCATGTTGGAAATTAGCCTGCGTGAAAAGTTTCAGGGTTAAGTAACAATTTATTTATGAATGGTCACTGCAATTAAGCAGCATAAAACTCATTCATGGTGCAAACCAGTAAAACATGCAGCGACCATGGTGGAGATAAAAACCATAAAGGTGTGATTGGCACGTCCAGTATTGAAAATGTTAAAACTGTAGCTTTTGGTTTACGAGTTTATCATCCAACAAACAACATGTACTTTGATGCACTTTTAGTTTCATAATCATGTAAATGTTACACTTCAAAAAAATGATCTAAAAATATGATAACATTTCTTAAAATAATTGTATTATCCCTTAATTTGAGCACTAAAATAAGAAAAAATACTTCTATTTTGTTTCTTTGCTTAATAATAAGAGAAATGGAAGAAAAAAAAAAAAAACTCAAATAATTGACCTGAAAAACTAAAACGTTCATGAGCCAGAAAAAGATTTATGTAACTGTACGGCTAATTTGTAGTTTGTTTGTTTTTTAACCCCCCAATGATACTTTGTGCAATAGTCCAAAATGTGTGCATGTACATAAGCCTGTATGAGTGAACAGTGTTCATGACTCAGACTTTCTAAGACGTACCTCCTCCGCGTAGGATTTCCCGATGCCATCTGTGGCTCCTGTGACAACTGGGGAGAAACAGAGGAGAAAAACAAAGTATTAAGAAGTCAAGGAAAGTTAATGCTGCTAAGCTCACAGCAGGGCTGGAGTCAAGTAGACACTGCATGAGTAAGTGAACGTCTTAAAGTTGAGACTGCAATGGTTTGGATTGAAATCACCGTGTCAAAGTGGGAAAATATAATCAAACTTTGGAAATGACTCGGTCACACTTCAGTGGGGGGAAAAAAAAGGAAACCCAACCCTGATTGCTGAACTTCCTCTGCTAGGGACCAACAAATCAAATTTGTTGGACAGTTACGACGCTGCCGCTTCAGGTTTGGCCACTTGAGTTTGTCAACGCCCCAAGATAGAGTAAAGCCAGAGGTTTTTACTGAGCAAAAAGACAGTCAAGGTAAGATCAGCCGTACACGCCCTGCAACTAAATTCATCTGCTCTTTGGGGAGGAACATTAGAGGCTGTACAACAAATCAAATCATTCCTTCAGCTAAAAATGCTGACAGAGGCACAGCTTTAGACCTCATATATGAGGAACACAATGAGAACCAGACATAAAGGCTTAGAAGAACATAATGTGGAGTGCATGGCTGAAAGCTTTTTAGATCAGAACTGAAGGGCAGAAAACATGAGTAAGAAATTAGTAAAAGTGACGATTCTCATTAAAAGGGTTGAGATGGAGGCAGATCTAATATTTGTTTTATGTTCAGAGTATTCCTCATATTGTCAAGGAGAAGAGGCCATTTTTAAACGTTTACATCCCATCAACCTCAATCCCATCTAAAATGATCAAGAGAAGTTGGATTTAAAAAAATAGAGTTAAAGGCCGGTTAGTAAATGTAGAGGAGGAGCAGGATAAGCACAGTGGTGGTCAGCAATAAAGGTACATGCATATAAACAGACGAAAGGATTAATGGATGTAGAGGACTTCCTCTAGCTAAGGGTAGAAAAAAAGTAAGATGACAGGAGGGGGGGTACACAGAGGAGAGGGTGATGACGAACATGGAGAGGGAGGAAGGAGGGCGAAGTGGGGTAGGGAGGGATCCTAGGGGTGGCTAAAAATAGAACAGGAGCGAAGCAAGAGAACAAAAGAGTGGAGGAGATGAACAGAATGGAGATGAGAGGAAAATAGAGTGAAGGAGGAGGAATGGAGCTTGGAAGGCTCACGCAGAGTGAAACTGGAAAGAGAGAAAGAATCCCTGGCTATTTTTAACCCCCCCCATGTTAAGAATGAAACGCTCCATGGCAGAAAAAGCCTCAATGGGTGCAGGTCGCACCAAAGCTGGCTGAGGCTGCAGGGGAAGGAGGCGGTGAGGAGGCTACAGCTGCTGCAAAGAAAAATGGCTGAGGAGAGAGAGAGGGTGGTACGTCTGCAGACATGAAGGGAGCAGGGCTCGTTTCACGGGCTGCAGAATCTTTAAAACATTTTATAGGATGTGAAACCAGGGGGGATAAACACATGCATCTGTGAAACAGGAGAAAGTCTCTTGACATCAAGCAGCTCAATGGAACAGAACAAAACAAATTCCCCTGAAAAGTCCAGAACATCGTTCACACATGGGACCAAACCATGAATAGATGGACTGAGGAGCAGAAAGTATTGCACGTACAGCATAACCGATTGAACCCTCACCACGGACGCACGCGCGTAACAAACAGATAAAGTAATGCAGGAATGCTCTCCGACTACTAACTTGTCTGCGCTGATCCGTTTCCTTCAGATGGATGTTCCTGTCAAACATGTTATACATTTCGGGAATGCAGTTGGTAAATTTCCAAGTGTAAACTTCCAATAAAGGACCTACACTCTGTGCCTCATTTAAAGAAGTTAGATAAGATTACATCTACATGAACAAGGTCTTAAAAGAATCTTTCCAATCAACAAAAATCATTAAAAAAGAAAAAAAAATGAAGGTTAGAATGAGACGGGCGTCGTATTTATCTACAGTCACGGTCATTTGAGATTTAGGCCAGAGGAAATATTCAAGGAACTCAATTATGCATCATTTAAGATAATCTGAAGCGTTTTTGTCTCTTTAACCTGAGTTGCACTCATAATTTTAGCAGAACAGGGAAATGACAGTAAAGATACATGGAGGTGATTTCCCACAAAAAAAGGTATAATGTTAAGCTAAGGAAAAGCATTTCTATTAATAAAATTTCTTCTTCCACCCCTTTGAAGGACCAATCTTTTATTCCAGAGACCTTCCGGTTGTACCAATCGGAGGCTGCGCTACTCTCCTCCATCACGTTACAGTTATTGTCCAGCATCTGCATTCATATCCTAAGAAATTCCTCACTGAAGATGAAAAAAGGAAGGAGCCAAATCTCCAACTCATTCTTCAAACATGCCTTTTTTTCCATCCTACTGGGATTTAATCTCTCTTTACGTGACAAACGCAAGGCATCAGTGACAAAGCTTCAGCACAACAAAGAGGGCGTACGCAAGTGAGTGACAGCATCACTGACGCCAACAGGGTCAATGAGTGTCGATGGGGCCCAGCAGGGAGTGTGTGTGTGTGGGTGTGTATAAGGGACTCTCTGCTGCTGCCTTGCTTCATCCACACCAGCAACTCTGACAACCTGCTCTAGCGTTGCCGAGTTCTGGGCGACCTGATGGGGGCGCGTTTGCACTGCAGTTCAGCTGTGGCTGGTGCTGCACAACATATTCAGAGGCATTGACGTCCCCCCAGCCTTTCTCGTCTCCCTCCCTCCCTCCCTCAGCAGTGGAGCAGCCCCTGCCTGCAGCCTGCTCACTGTTGCGAGGGTCTAAAAAAAGCAGCTAGGGGAATAAAAATAGCAGCGCCTGCTCTGGCTCGTCTGGGAGCTGCCTGCCGCAACACCTGAATACCAATAAGATCCCCTACCATCATGGCCACTACGCCACGGAGGATGCTGGATCCTGCACCCTCCGGCTAACGCGCCAATGCCTACATTAGCACTGAAAGCAGGTGGAGAGGAAAACACGAGTGTTAGTAAAGACAAACTTAAAGAAAATCTGAATTCACATCATGATTCTCAGGGAGGCTGCAGTCACCGAGTTTCTCTGCATTACATAATCTGCTGTAGTCTTCCAAAAACAACAATCTCATTCTCCCACTTTTCACATTTAAACACACACAAACACATGGGTGATGTAAACAACGACAAAAATACAGCTAAAATCAAGCCAAAAGGAGACATAGGGGAGGAAAGGGGGGATAACAGAAGCACTTCAGACCTGCTCAAGGTAGAACCTCTATTTTAAGAACGAGAAAAATAAATGAATCTTTGTCCTGAATTTTACCCAAAAGGTTGTTTGTCTTAAATTTCACTTTGACTCGTTTCTGAAAGACAAACCAGACTTTCTACTATTGTCTGAAAACAATGGATTACAAGCAGGCATCTTTAAACGTTTTTATGCAAGATGAAAAGTATAAACTCAGCCACTAATATTCTCTTTCCTGCCTCAGCTACTTTAAAAGATATGCCTTGTCAAACCCATCGACACCCTTCAGGGTTATCGAGCAAAAACCTGCAAATATTTCCACATCACTTAGGTGATGTAATGCGATAAGAGCATAACTTCATACAGAACATTCCTCCAAGAACATCCTAGAAGGACTGACGTCTTTCAACAGACGACAAGATCTTAAAACTCAACCTGCCACATTTTCTTTGGACAAACCAATAGAGCGATTTAAAACAGAATGCCGGTGATTTAAGGCCAAACGGCATGACTGTGTCTTTCTGCTGATGCACTTGATGTCCTGGTCGTCTTTTAGGGCTGATAAAGATACAAGTAGTGCAATGAAATAGTTGTGCAACAGGTTAAAATGTGGACTAGTTTCAATTTTGTTTGTCAAGAACGTCTGTTCATGTTTGTGCAAAGTCATCAAGTTCACACAAACATTTCTTATACAGGTGTGTTCCAATTTCTGCCCCAAACTACTCAGAATAGTCAGAAATGAAAAAGCCAGAATGGATCCACCTGTAAACTTTATAAAAACATATATGCCAGCCTGTTAAAAAGCCCTGGGAAAGACCAGCACTAAAAGAAGCCAATTAAACTTGCCTGTACTTGTTTCATAATCAGCTAACAGGCAAAGCTAGCTCGAATGGGTAAAGACGATGACAACAAAAGAGAAGCTGTGCACACTGATCACTTTGCCTAGAAGATTATGTGCGAAGGTCTGAAGAGGGATGGAAATGACAGAAAAGTACATTTCCAGCCATTTTCTCCAGCATCCATTCCTCCAACACGTGCGACAGAGCGTGTTCATCACATGAACAGCAGAGCGCTTTCCCTCCACCCACACAGACATACGGATAAAGGAGAAACCCTGCATCCATTAGACTTCATCCACAGGTGATTTAGCGCCTGATTCATAAAAAAGATGGATTTGTGTGAGTAAAGCTGCATGCAAGTTATGACGGCCGACCAACCCAGCATGCTTTTGTCACCCATGTGTTGTTCTGGTGAATCAGTGTGTGTGAATAGGTGAATGACTGAATGTAGTGTAAAGCGCTTTGGTCAAGTCTCTCGACTTGAAAAAGCGATTTACAAGTACAGGCCATGTACCATGAATGGCTGCATCCTCCTTATATAATCCAGACATTTACTGAATAAACTAATGTCAAAGGAAATGAGGGGTGAAAACAGAGCCACATCCCATCATTACCCCCCCATCCTCAAACATATCCCCTCAGTCTAAATTCATTTCCCTATGATGGAGTTTTACAAGAACGCAACTGAGCAGGCTCTGGCATCCGCTTACATAATACGAACCTGAAGTCGTATGGGAGGGAGGGTAAGTCTGAGGGAGGGAGTGGAGTGAGACAAACGCTCGCTTTACTGCAAGCAAGTAGAAAGGTGAAAATACAAACAGGCAAAATATGAAGCTTCAACAGCTTTGTAAACTGATTTCTGTTATTTTACAGAATAAATGTGACTTTAGCACTTTAGCACTCAAAAACAACAAATGAACTCCCCCAAAACAACCTTTGCCTTGATTTGGCTTTAGCAAAATGGAGAGCACATGCAGACAGTGCAGCAGAGTGGCTGTTTTGATTCATGCTGCAATGCCTCTATTCTGCCCTTAGGTGTCCCAGCTGCCTGCCGAGAACTCGGAGGAACTCCAGTGGGACCTCCAGTGGGACCTCCAGTGGGACCTCCAGTGGGACCTCCAGTGGGACCTCCAGTGGGATCCCTGATCTCCCTGTGAATCTACAGAGCTTCACTCAGATACGCTGCAGCAATGTGGTGATGCATAACCCGTCTGTTTCTCAAACAATAGACGGCTACTGGAAAACACTTAAAACCTGTGCAATGAGGAAATGTTGGTTACCATGACTACCCTGTAATCAGCCAAGTCAGCAAGTTTTTTGTATTAGATAAGGAAAAAAACCTTTTTGTATTTGTAGAAATAAAATAATTTGTTGATTAGGAGCAAAATCCTTGATTTTATTGGATTAAGTTTAAGAATAGATTGTTGAAGAACAATTTAATTTCTTCTGAGGTGAAAGGACTGAAAACAACATTCAGGCCAAAATAATTCAGAAGTAATTAAAGGAAAACTTGAAGTTAGCTTCAAAAGCTAAATTTCTAAAAATCCTGGGCAGACTGATCCACCCACTACCACTGCTTTGAATTTAAGCCGGAAAAACTTTTGAATAGTAAATAATTCTGCTGAACACAATAAACTGAGCCCATCCACCAAGACCAAATGAGTCAGAAGCAGAAACAACTAGAAGTACTGCTAGGAGCTTTGCATGGATCATTCATAACTCAAGTTGTTTGGTTTAAGGCAGCTTGAATGCTAAACTGGAAGATGGCCCCCGCAATGAAATTCTACTTGGCCCCCCCAACCATCATGGGTCAGGTCTGGTGCACACGCACACACACACGCACTTGGTAAATGTGCCTAGCAAGAAAAATCACCACCGCCTAAACTGGCTACACAGGAGCATCAGGGCCAACCTGTTAAGAACAACTCATCCTGGCGCACAACTCACCCCCCACCCCACCCACACCTGTTCACCCACTGCCACCCTCAGCCGTTGTCACTGGGGACCAACTTCAGACCAGTCAGACTGGTGGAAGTCGCTGGTTTCAGGGAGTGGCGTCAACTTACAAGTTAGGCAGAGTAGCATGTGTGGAAAAGTTAGGATGAGTTTAAATCCCCGAACGGCCTGAAAGCCAACACCCCCACAAAGCATGCATTAAGGGGGGGTCGATGACGTCACAATTGATACATTCGTCACTTCCTACGCAACAATGCAGGAGAGGCATCTGCTTTGGTGTAAATATCGATAGGCTGTAGCTTTGGGTTGGAGACAGAGAGGTGATCGGAATCTACTGAGACCAACGGACACGAGCATGATTCATCGGTGCAGCGACATTCCTCCGCATACTCAGAGGGGGGGGGTGCTACCTCAGCGTCACGCATTTACCCCCCACCCCTGAGAAAGCCAATCAAAGAATATTGATTAATTAAAAGAATAAAGGGGGTGGGGGGTCGGAAACAAACTGCGTCACAGTTCTCATATTAAGCTGTTCAGGTTCAGCAGGGGCAGTAAAATCCTTTAAGATCTTCTCTGAATGAAAGCAGGCAGGATGCAGAGGAGAGCGGCTGGTACCGGAGAGGGGGAGTGGGTCAAACCCAGAGAGGGACCCATGGGGGGGCAAGGATTCATACTGGGCCAGATGGGATATTTAACGGCACCTTTAAACATGGTGGATAAGATGACAAACAGCATTAGGAACAGGAGTGAAGCACGTGTCATTTGATGGATTGACAACTTTAACGTGACACGTGTCCTTCAAAGGCGTCTTAAATGATCTCAACGTGGGTCACATTTTTATCAAAGGGCAAACAGGCTAAGTTTAAATTTCGTTTAAATTTAAAGTGCCCCCCCCCCCATGTTAAAATAGCTCTCTGAAAAGTGCGCATAGCCCACGCAGTTCTGGCTCACCAATCTGGGGCACCCCCCTCCCGCGCCTATTGCTTAGTTTCCCCCTCACACGGCTCCAGTTGGGGGTTAGAAATGCTGATTGGGAGCCGCTTGAAGCCAGGCGGTTAGAGAAACTGAGAAATAAAGACCGATGTCTTGCGAGTCAATGAACTGCTTACCTGAACCCGTTATGCAACACAAACCTTTAAATGAACAAAGTCACACAAAACCGCATCAGGTTTTATCTTTTCTGGGTCTAAAGTAAAGTTTGAGCCCCTCAGTTTCCTCCCTCTGAGGCCTGTGACTGCCACGCAAATGCGGTGGCGTTTAGAAAAAAAAAAAGAAAATAAAAATCAGTGCTATAAGCTGACTCACCTGCCCATTTCCCCAGCCTTGGGGTGAGAAGCCGCCCGTTCCCCAGGACCCATATCCTGAAGCCTGTAATCAGCCTGTAGAGCAGCCACAGCGTTAGGAAGGCCACGGTAAACCCACCGACCCACAAGAGAGGCGTCTCGGCCCAGCTGATCATCTCATCCACGCTCTCCCGGTCCATGGCAGCAGCTTCTTGGTGACTCGGCGTGTGTGCGTGGAGAAGAGTGTGTAATACTGGAGACCTCAATTTTAGGCAATGTGCTCTAATTTTCCAGCCACAATGTGAGAGAGAGTCCCTTTATAAGGAGGTTGTAGCATCACATACACTCCCACCCCTCACCCCCCAACACTTGTCGAGCCTGATTTGAAGAGCCACGCCCACCTATAAGCCTGACTGGCTGCAGCAGTTGTCCCTCTGTCAATCCGCCTCACATCATTGGCCAATTTCTCTGTCAGTCATACCCGGAGCTTCTCCCATTCATTAGGTGTTCTATATGAAGCAAGGGGGCGGGACCGAGTCAGACTAGGAGCGCGCTGTGATTGGACGGACATTACGGCAGCTCCCATCCGGAGTTTGTGATTGGGTGTTGAGGGAACAGGTTAGACAGTTTCAGTGAGAATTATGAAACCCTCTGAACCGACAACTGCCCAGATCACTTTATGAATGAAATGGTGCGTTCATTGGTGCGGAATGTGCGCATCCACCCGCCCCACAGAGGGCGCTTATAGGCTCTCCATTGGCTGAAGGGACGCCACTCCGTGAAGTCAGCAAAGCATGACTCACTCCACTATTTTAGGTATTCTGCCTGCATCGCAATGCTGATAAGCACCAAAAATGTGACAACTGGTGCATGTAATCATCCTGGCATCTGGACTCAGACTGATGCGTCGCCCTTCAGATGCTGGCAGCCCTGCTCCTCCTGCAACTTATCAGCGTTAGATGCACAGCAGATAGAAAAAGCAAAAAAACTACAAACCCCAGCCCTACACCCTCCGTGTCATCTCAAGTTCTCGCGAGATTATTCGCAAGTAGTAAGTTCCCCAATCCAAAACATTGAGAGGTGATGTGCTTGTGTTACATAAACATTCAGGGACGCTTGTAAATTTCCATCGCTTTTATTTCACAGACTGTTTAAAATTTCCACACGTGTTCATAGACAAAACATGTTTAACCACAAAGCTGTCCCCGTTTGGATTTTTTGAATAAGAATGTGAAGCCCTACAGCAGGCTGTTTGCAACAGTGTTTTGTTTTTTTAACACCCGATCTGCCTGCAAGCCGCCATGCTCCCCGTCTTCCCCCCATCAGTTTATCCATGCAGGAATACGGGCAAACCAAACAAGAAATGCCAGCAGACCAAGGCTCAGTGGCTCCAAGCAAAACCTGCTGTGTACTCTGCAGAGAAGTGAGAGTAAGAAAACTGGTGTGCCTCCTGAAAGTCTTCGTGCTGCTGTTCGCAAAATTTGACACAATGTTGGGGGATCCGAGAGGAAGGAGATGAAAGTTGAATAAGAGTTTCATAACACATTTAGTTACATGCACTAGGAACAAAATATGAAAAAATATCTTTGCACTAATTTAATCTTTAATATAAATAATTCATGGCACAAAGTTAAAACCTGATATTGTTTACTTATAAAAATAAGGAAAAAAATAGAGGTTTAAAAATAGTCTGCATTTTATATTTAACATGTAACACAGTATATCCAATATACAGTGTGATTATACTGTTGCACAGCCTAGAAAAAAATTAGCATCTTTTGGCAAGATAGAAAAACAACATGAAGCTGTTATAACCCCCCCCCCCCACACACACACACACACAAACACACACTCCCGTCAGACTTGAGGGGAATCCAGCCTCAAATCACTGCCATGATTTGTCTGCCAAACAGCTGTAAAGAAGCAAAGACATATTTTAGCTGTTCATTATGTCATGTCCTGCTGAATCTATACAGATGCAAACACATCGACCTTCATGAAGATTTTTCAAAAGACTTTATCTCATTTAAAACACTGTCTTTTTTGTTGTTTTTTTTTGAAAAAAAAACCCTTAATTCTCAATACATTTATTCAGACTGAAAGAAATAATCCTGTGTTGAAAAAAAACCGTTTTAACAAAAAATCACATCTGGCCCAATCATTGTTCCACTATATACCACAGATATAACAACAACATTTATTTCCCAAATGTTTCCTTCTAACTAATAATCCATAACTTTCTAATTTCCTGCAGCTTTTAAGTGGTACCCTCTTTTGTTACTGGCTCCTCAAAATGGGAAAGACAATAAAACATAGATTTCATGTCCATCAAACTTGTGTTCATAAGTCAATAAATTGCTAGAAAAGATACTCAGTAAATGTAACCATATGTATTTTTAGAGCCAAAATTAATATATATTTAAAGAAAAATCTGCTGGACCAACTCCTTTAACCTGCTCCCACAAAAGCTGAGCAGGAGGTTCAGGGAGATAAAGCAACATTTCATCTAATTGTTAAAGAGCTACAGCAAAGATGGCCACTAAGTCACAATCACAATAATCATCGACTTGCTAGTCAGGGGTTTGGCTTTTGGTCCTACCATCACAAACAAAAACATAGTTTACCAAACCCCATCTAGAGCAGCTATGTTTGTCAGAGGAGGATAACATTGCCATTTTCAGCAATATACTCTGCAGGTGAGCTTGGTGGGAAACAGGAAATTAACTTATAGGAATGTGTCTTGTTTTCATGCTTAAGTTTAATTTCATTTGTGGATTTCCCCCCCAAGCATGACATCGTGGATTTCTCCATAATACTGAGACTTTTTAAATAAAGAATCCAGTGGATCCTTTTGGAAATCATCCAAAAACATGCAAGCAAATCATTAAAGAAATGGAAAACCGGTTACATCATTAATTTTCTCCTTTTTTGATGTTAGTCCCAAGAAATAAATGGACAACAAAGTAGAGGAGAGTATCAGGGATATGGATGATCTGGAGGAATGAATAATAAAAGGCAATCCTGAGTGCTGCATACCAGTGTGATGCTATGAGTTATACTGGAGATTTGAGCTAAAAATAATTATTTCTTAGAGATTATTTCCCCCCTCTAAACAAATTACATAACATGTAAACAATTGTCTTGTTGTCGTATTCTATATTCAGGATCGGGTTATGGTCGTGCAATAAAAAAATAAGTAATCTTAAAACGTTTTTATATCTTTTTACCAGGGATTCCAAATAAAAGTGATATAACTAAAGAGAGAGCTGCAAGACCACAAACACGCAAAAACAGATGTGAGATTCTGCACATTTGCAAAAGACAAATGATCAAAACTTCTTTTAGTTGCAAAATACTAAATATTTGGAAGCTCTTGACAAAATACAAACTCTTAAGGTTTTTTATTAAAGAACACTTTTATAGCCTTTTGGGCGTTAGGCATATTTCTGCTGTAGTATCGATTGCAGCAAACACACACACACTCATCATTATCTTTACTGTGAAAGCTTTTGTTGAGTTTCTTCCTGCCTTTTTTACCGACCACACACACTTTGTCGTCCCACCTTGTCAGAATCGGTCCCGACTCTCTCTCTCTCTCTCTCTCTCTTACACACAGCCCCCTACAGCCCTCAAACACCGAATAAATAAATACAATAAAATGAAATAAAACCCGGAAGGCTCTATGGGGCAGGGCTCATCATCTATTAGTTGTGCATTCTATGATTTACATTTAATTGGGGCAATTTCCGACCCGAACATAAATTATTGCATTTCTCCATTTTTTTTACACACCGATGAAACTTTTCCTGTGAACGTTTATTTTTTTCTAAGTGAAACTGTAACGATCAAATGAGAGACTTTTGTTGGGAATATTTAATCTTATAGTCAAAGTGCGGATTTCATATTATCTTCTAGTTCTGTGGGGGGGGGGGGGGGGGGGGGGGGGGGG
>JAUZNJ010065473.1:0-26776 GCA_034780135.1 Jordanella pulchra
CGAAGTTCTTGCTCAAGCACCGTACTTGTGTAATCGAAAACCGCGCAACCCGTGCTGAAACAGGTTCCGGCACCAGAGCCGGCACGGAGCCGCTGCAATGGAAAAGCCCCCACAGAGGAGTGTTTGGGCTGCCAGTCGTGGGAACCAGGAGAGGATCGAAGGCAATAGAGGAGTAGGATCTTGGAGCTCGGGCAACCGGTGGGTAATCTCCACGGCGTCACGAGGAGGAACTCAGCAAACAGGAAAACAGCCAGGGTCTGACTGGCGGATCAGAGAAGTACAGAGGATCACCTGAAGGCAACAGGGAAACAGAAATATCGGTAAGCTCAATGCAACAAGGAGAAAACACAGAGACACGCTCAGGAGGCTTTGTGATACCATTACTGGCAAAACACTTGGCTCCGATGGACTGGCAAGGCACTCCTCTTATGCACCAACTAATGAGGCTTGATGGGACACAGCTGTGCAGCAAACGCCACACCGCACTTCATCCGGGACCTGGTGCCACCTGGTGGAGGAAGGGAGAACAATACACACAGGGACAAAAACACAAAAGAGGCAGAGGGACCCGGAACATGACAGCTCTAGGGAGGATTTAGAGTTACTGTAGATTAGTTAATTTAATTAACATTCGTTGGTCTTCAACCACGCTAAGCTATCGCTTTTCTGTAAGTCATTGCAGGGCGTTTGGGCTCAGTTAGATTCACATTGCCACCATCTGGCTTTTTGGTCATTCTGTTTATGGCTGCTCATTGAGCAGGTGCTGGAATCCTATTGAGATTAAAAAAGGAAAATGATTTCTTCGAAGGAGGTGTAGTCCCAGTGCGAATGGCTGAATCTTGATCACAGATGGTTCATCTGATGTTGATTAGAGTCTTCCAGATTACCACATTAGCTTCATTAGCTGAACGCACCTTGCTACTTTCAGGTGATTACAGAAGACTTTCAGATTTTGGTGGTTTATGACAAGGCAATGCTGGCAAAAAAGAGAAAGAAAACCTTTGTCCAAAGAATAGAGAACATGAATCGGATCTGGATAGGCGCTTTATAACGTGGCGAGACCTCGAACAAAAACATTGATGCAAAACTGATACAGACCAGGAAATGTTGTTACTGACAGACAGTCAGACTGACTTAAACTTGACTGAGTTCTGTGAAAATACCAGTTAAAATGAAAAGGATGCTTTACACCAGTTTACATTATGTAAATATTTGAACTACTGTACATTAAGTGCTTTACTCGGATGTTTCTAACTGATATATGTCTTCCAGCTGCTGTGGGAGTGGGCTGTGGTCATTAGCTACGTTTACATTCACAAAATTTCACGATTGTATTGAAATGTTTTTGGACTGTTTATATGGTCAAACACAATCAGACTAAAACTGCTGATTGGACTAAAAACGCATCATATAAACATGTCGATGGGGATATTCTCAGAGCAGCTAACCAGAGAAATTAGATCACTCATATCCATGTAAACATGGAAAGTGCTTTTTTCAAATGGTCCTGCAGGGAAAGTGCGACTATGATAAAAGAAAAAGAAGATGGAATTAGATTGGATGTGACTGGTGATACAATAAGTATGCTAAACTCAGAAAAATAGTCACTAAGCGAGTTCAGTGTCTTAATTGTTTATAAAAGAAAAGCTTAGAAAGCACGAAATTTGCTCTAAGCTTCTAATAAAAGGAGACGTGTTGTCTATAAATGTGTTATTTCACATTGTTTAGATTGCATGAGCTGGAAGGAAGAAGTTTACGCTGATTCGTACAGCAGGAAAGTTGTTCTTGTCTGTTTCTGTCGTTTTATCCCTTTGAGTTTCACACTGTTGCTCTAATGGAACACGATACATCAGCAAATGTTGACAGCTTTTAGGAAACTCTACTGTAGAGGAGAACCTTGACAAACTTTACAGGACAAACACATCAGAACTAACACTAGTAATGCTAACTAGATTAATGGTTCTGACTCGTATACGATTACAATCACAGTTAGGAAATTTAACTTTTTCTCTTCCACACAAACAGCGACAGTTCTGTGCTTCTTACAGCATGTAAATAACCAATCATCAACAAGATTTGTTCTGTTATGGATTTCAAAACCAAAAAAATAAAAGGTTTTCTAAACTTTTTTGTTATGAAAACTAGTATTATTGACAGGTCAACATTTTAAAAAAAGCCACTAGATCACAGATTTCTTGTGGTAAATGCAAACATCATAAAAACAGATAAAGTCTTTCTCCTTGTTGTCAAGTTCAAATGTGTGACAACATATATTTCACATCTTACTGCAGTTCTGGCTATTAGAAAGTGAAGCGTGTGCAAATTTAGGTTCAGCCATGTTGGCTTTGAGGTGTTCTGCCAGATATTTGATGCTTAATACAACTGTTCAGGAAGTTGGAAGATGAATGATAACTTTGGCAAAGGCTTCTTGTGTGCATCTGTGCTTTCATGTTCATTTTAGCAGACATCAACATGTCTGTTTAATAGGAAAGAAACATGTCCTTCGTTTTACAGCAGAGCATAAAAATAGCAGCATTGTCAGAGTTTTAATATGAAGGCGTTGTACAAAACCGGTGATAAACGTCTGACACATCAAGTTCAATCATTTCAAGTATCAAGTAAAGCCGCAGTTATGCCTGATGCTTGTTATTTAAAGCCAGTTTGATCTATATTGTTGCATACAGTACAGTGCTTTATAAAAGTAAAATGTTCTCATTGTTTCATAGAAAGTATGACATAGGTGTGAAAGTAAATACAAGGCTTTTAAATTAATTTTAAAGTTAGTGAAAAGTTTGACATGCATTCATATGTTCTAGGAAGCTTGACTCCTTAATATGCAAATAACAGTTTTGTTCTATTATTATCTGAAACAAGGAACATGTTTTGTAAATGGAAATAAAAAAAGATGCAATACAGAAAAAAAACTTTGAAAAATAGGCACCAGTCCCACCGGGAGCTTGACGGATAAGCAGGAAAAGATGGATAACGGACATTCTCGTTCTCTCTGGAGGCGGGCTTTCCTCTGGACTGAGGAGGGAAGATGGATTTCTATTGGTCAGCATGAACTTTAACATCTTCTTTATTGGTCCAAGTGCAGGACAACAGTGACTGTTTAAGTAAAGAGAATTTGATCTGTGAAACATAATTTGAAAATAAATTTAATTTGTAAAAGTGGATCCTCAGTCTGTTGCCTTGTTATTTTGGGGTCTACTCTAATTGACGCAGCTTTTCTACCCCAGAAGGTTTTTTGCTGTTTTTTTCCCCTCATAACCTTTTGTCTTGTTTTCTACTAAAATCCTGATGTTAATACTGAGAGGAAGCTTGATGACGTGTCCCATCCGTCCTTTTCATTCAGTTACAGTCCTTCCTTTCTCATAACTGCTGATTCAGACACTCAGGCTCAACTGTTTTCTTCTCAGTTCATGTTAATCTGGTCTTGTTCTTGCAACATATGTTTACGCTTAAATAGAACATTTGTTTCAATAATCAGTGGCAGTTTTTGCCGTAAAAAGGACTTGAATCATCATTAAAAGTTTGCTGATGCTTCATAATGTGTGGAGAGGCTAACCTGCAATTTTTCTGTATTTTTCCTGTTTATTCTTATAGTATAACTAAGCTCATTTAAAAACATTTCAGTCTTTAGAGCCTTTGTTAAAAATGTTTTTATATATTTTGAGATATAGTGGGATGCTGGGTCATGTAAACGGATAATTCAGCCCATCTGCATAACTGACCTGGCTACCATTTAATTTAAAAAGTATTTTTCATCCCTAAAACCTTTTTTATCCTCCGTTCACCCCTTAGTTCTGTGGGCTGTGAAACGAGATGGATGAAAAGATGGAATCTTACAACTTTACAACTCTGTCCTGTGTTGAGAAAGACTCGTACAATGACATCATTCGTTTAGTAAAATACCATTTTAGTCATAAATTTACACGTATGTTATAACCAAAAACCAAAAAGGATGGTTTGATGAAAGGACACTTTAATGCGACGACGGATATAATGAGAAAATTTGCATCCTTTCCAGCAAAGTTTGCTCCTGATGAATGTTTTTGGCAGTAAGCCAAAGTCAATATACCTCAGAGGTGCTGATTGAAGGCCTCAAAGGAGAGAAAATCAATCACATGTGTGCATTTCACATTTACACATGCCTAGTCTGTCATTTTATAAATCGCATCAACTCCCAAACAAACGTTCATGAAATGGGACATGGGTTATAAATCACTCAAATAAAGTTCACTTTTACGCAAACTGCCCTCAGACATGGAGGAGAGACCTTTCCTTCGTGCCCTATGATTATTTCTGCTCACACACATTTCCTCACCCAAGGGGTTACTGTCTCTTTTATATAATTACAAAAGATTGCACACATAACAAAAAAATAGATCTTTATCCTAATGTATGATGCAATTTATTACATTTGGTGATGAAAAAGACCTTTTTTATGTATTAAAAAGCACACTGCCTGAGGTCCAGCGGACTTTAAAAAGTGATGTAAAAACTACAAAACAAAGAATAATCTCTTGTTTTGAATGTCAGAACAAAATGGCTGAATATTGGTAACAGAGTTAAAACAATAACTGTCAGTCTAAAGAGTCTGGTTCCTTTATAGATTTAGCTGAATTAATTGTAATCTAAGAAAGCAGTGACCTGGAAGCTCCAGAACATGAACAGTTTCAGACCCTTCTTAGACTGGACCTTTTGTTTTTATATACTATTTCAAAAATTTCCCAACTTTTAACGAGTCTTTAACTGACCCCAAAACCTTTCTCCCAGGTTCTGCTGTTTGTCCTTTAAATCAGCAACGTTTCTGTAACAGTCTATGACCCTTAAACACCATGGAGAGACAGACAGTTTAAACCAGCAAGTAGTTTTCACCTTTTGGACTTTTAATTGCTTCTTCACTAGGTGTGTTTTGTTTCTTTATTTTTTGGTAATTTTCTGAATTTCATTTAATAATTTTGTTGTATAAAAATATAACTTCTCAGTTTCTTAATTTATTAAAGAGTAATAGTCATGTTATATACTTATACAAATAAACAAAAAATGACTTGATCAGAATAAAAATACGGTTCTATACACCAAACATCCATGCTTATAGTGTTTACATAGTCTTTTTTTTGCCCTAAATAAAATTTATGAACTGGGTGCAATAATGGGTGTGTTCGATTTCATGGGCTGTGTCTTCTAAAGACCTGGTTCTACCTGGACTGGATCCTTCTGGGTCCTTGAAAATAAGGAGGCCAGCAGACTCATGGCTCTGGAGTCAAACAGGTCCATCCTTGTCCAGCTTTCACCGCCCCTCACTCACGGTACACTCTGTCGCCTAGCAACCGTGATGGTTGATACACATGGTTGAACTACTTACTAATGTTCTGTTGCTAATTTTTTTGTTGATGAGCTTCAGCAGCAGAATCGTGATCACAGATATGAGATATGTTGTTCACACACAGCACAGATACTAAAATCTGTGCTGTAATATCAGCCAAACCCTTTAACACAGACGGATCTATTCACTTAATTTAATTATATTAAACTGCATTTCCAATATTCACCACTGTTCGTCTCCATTTTCCATTTCCTCTAAGCACGGAGCTGCCGGCTTTCTTTCACTCGCAATGAACCACGGAAATACGAAGGCTGCGTAGGAAACACAGGACCCATCCTTCAAAATGGGCAAAATGAAAGCTGCATTTCTCGGCTGCTCATGAAGGAGTCTAGCGATCCAAACAGACCGAGGCGCAGCGCTATGACGCAACCAGCCAACAACTCCGGCCTGCGCAGGACGCAGCCGACGAATATGAACACACTGAATAAGTCTAACTGTCCAGCAATCCTTTTGGTAAAGCAACCAATCGGTACGGTTGAAGACCAACTGATATTGATGAAATAAACTGGTCTACATTCCTGTTGTTCTTAGACTGTGGAGGCAAAGAATATCATTGCTATCGTAGTAGGCTACGTCCTTGTTATTGTAAATATACACAAAGGGCTTTGTGTACAAGCAGAGAAGGAAAAATCAAAATGTAAAAGACCAACAAAAACAAATATTACATCAGCATGACCTGATAGTCTGTCAGAAAAACAAACCAGAGGGAGTTTCTGCTGTATAGATACAAATAATGTCCTATAACGTAACCATACACATTTAAGTTTATGGTTAGTTTTTATTTAAGTTTAACAGTGCTGAACCACTTTTATTTAATACAATATAGTGGGGCTTCACAACTTGTAATTATAGTAGAGAAACATTTCTCTGCATTAATGTTAACATGTCAGCACTAATAAACATGATTTTTTCAGTGACAAGCCAGACTGTGAGCCTAGAACGTTGTGCAGGGGAAGACAAGCAAATTTGTTCCACAAAATTGTTTCCCAATGTATTGTGTCACGACCTTCACTCCAGGGACTATTCCTAAACTCCCAGCCTGAACGTGAACATCAGTCATAATTTACTCGAGTAAAGGAAGTGTCACAGTTAGAAGGAACTCTGGCTTCAGTTGTGGGTTTTCTAACCACTAAACCTGCCTCTCCTGGGACATGTACAAACCAGAAAAAAACCTGGCAGCAAAGGCAAAGCTCCAAACTATAGCGTAGCTCTTAGGCTGTGAGGCTGGGAAGTACCCCATCAGTTCCCTCAATATTTAGCAATGGCCGTAAGTAATGGATCATATTTAGAGAAGTCACCTAAATAGGGTTTAAGGCTGACTTTTTTTTCTCTCCTTCCAGTCTTTTTATTACTAACCACTAAGGAATAGAAAGGAAATGTCGCATAAATCTTCTTGTCCCATAAGACAAAAACTGGACTGTTTTGACTCTCGGCTTGAAGGAAAACCATAACCTTGATTCAGGCACTAACACTTAGTTTATTCAAACCTCTGTTTTAGTGGTTTAAAATACAGTAATAAACTTTGCAGTAAGGCTGAGTTAAAGTAGTTTATTACCAGACTGCACAAAAGGATTTTAAAAATAAGTACAACTGTCTTAAAATGAGTGCATTTGCCCTTAATATCAGAATCAGAATAGCTGCATTTGTCTCTTCAGTATGAGCTTTGGTACTGCCCATATGAACAGGTTAATAATATAATCTAGCCATGGAAGGAGTACCTTCGTCTTAAGAGAAGAATAAGAGAGAGAATTAGATATTATGCATTTTGTTAGCTTTGTTTGCTAACTTTGATTTTAATTTTTGCATCCAGACCTTCTTAATAGCCTGATGTCACTTGAAAGAAGTGTCAGTTTTAGATTAAATTTACATCGAGGGCCAGAGTAAGGCAGGTGTTTTTATTTTTTCTTGGTGGTGCAGAAATAGATTACATCAAATAAATCATAAAATCAAACAAAAAGGGCATCAGTGCATTGTTTAGTTTATGAAGTGAGCCACAAGGCCAAGGTTTCAGACTCCTGATCTACCAAATGAAAACTGTGTTCCTGTCTTTATACAGCAAAGTTGACTTTCATTTCCGAATAATTGTTAAGTAAATTGTTCAGTGGAATTTTTGAATTTATCCAATGAACAAATCAGTTACTGTCTCTTCTGTCAGCACAGCTCATCATTTTAATTTTAAATAGATTTTGTATACAGATTTATAAAAGGAAGCATTTCTTAAAATCTGTTCATTTGGAGGTTAATAAGATGCTCTAACAAAGGAATTATTTTTTCTCTTAAAATAAGACAGTTATATATTATGCACTTGAAATAAGACAATGAAATTATTTTTTTTCCTCATTTTACATCTGAAACATCTTATTCCATTCGACTATTGGGCCCCGTGTAGAACCACCCATGCTGGGAAATGTGATTTACTTTTCTGCAAGTATGGAAAGAAATGCATCATAAAGCTTTAGAGTTAAGCTACTTGAGTTTTTAGTTTTGTCTGTTATCAAGTACTCCTGTTTACTCTGAAAGTTTAGTTTTTCCAATAAACTTTGTGTTTGATCCTGTTTATCAGTTTTCCCTTGGTAATCATTGGGTGTTAATTAGTCATTCTCCCTCAGCTCCTCCAGCCATGCTCCCCACACAGCTGCAGTTCATTCCTTATATGCTCAGCTGTTCCTTGAATGAATAATTATCTGAGGATTTTTTAGTTGTCATTATTTTTCAGTTATTCTTCCCAAAGTTCTTCTTGCTCCACTCCCCCTTGGTTCTGGGTTCCTGCTGCAGCTTCTAACTGGCCTCTGTTGTAACTTTAAAGTTTAATAGGTTTAATAATCCGTATCAAATCCACTCAAGTCACCTGCGTCCAACTCAGCTTTGGGCACTTAACAGCAGCAACATGTAGATTGATGTAATTATTACATTAGTAATTTAGTGAACATGTATTTTCAGAGGGTCTCCAGTCTGTTGCATTTTTGGGCTAAAATTATTATCTATACCTTGTTTTTTATTTCTAGGTGGCAGAGGAGCTGGTGCCTGTCTGCAACACATGAGTGATCGAATGAAATCGTCTCAATACCAAATGAATCAAGCCAGACCTGAACTAGACTGTGTGAGATCAAATGAAAAGTGAGACCAAGTTAATATATTATGTTTGTTTCTGAACAAATTAAAATGTCTTCTTTATTATTGCACGGTGGATCCATTCTGTTGCATTATTGCCTTCTTGAGACCAAACCTTGTACCTGCATTTATAATCACAGAGCCATTTTATCACTCAAAATGTTTTAAAATGATTCTGCTATAACAAAAATCTTGAGTGGAGACAGTTGCAACATTTTTTTCTGTGGCTCTACCTCTCTCAGACCTCATCCAGAATAGTTAGGTTATCTTGAGCTATTTTCTGTATTTGTGCTGCTTTATGTTTGGGCTGCTAGATCACATAGGGACCACTTCTATATCCTCATTCTACTTCATTGTATCTCTATTCTCCCATTCTGCATTATTTGTCAAGTTCCACTCATAACTTTGTGCTTTGCCTGCGTTTTTATAACAGTAGCTTGATCTGGTCTTGCCTCTTTGGCTGTGACTACGTTCTGGATGGAAATATCAGGTGTGCTGCTGCCATCAACACCTTGGTATATTGATGTTAGAGCTTGGCCTGTTTTTCAGTGTTGTCCTGTTTCTCTTACTGTGACTACCTGGATGTGCTCTCTTTGATCCTCAGACATGGGAGCTGGCTTGGAGCTCGTCTGATTGGCTGTGTCTTTCCTGTGGAGCTAGCTAACAGTTAGCTTGTTTTATCTCTGCTTCTTCTGTATGTCTTTTTCTGTCTCCTTAAACCCCATTCAGCCGCTCACACTGAGCCTGGTTGTGCTGGAGGTTTCTTCCTGTTAAAAGGGAGTTTTTGCTCTCCACTGTCTCTACATGCATGCCTGGTGTGAGGGGTAGCTGTCGAGTCAACGAGTCGATGCAATCAGCTGGTTTTCCTTGGATGGAAAACTTTAAACCAATGTGATTGTATGATTTTGATTGAATTGCCTCTGTAAATAGCCACTATAGAAACAAAAATGAATTGAATTGCAACTGCAACATTTAGAAGCCTGGTGTTGAACAGAGATTGTCAAATGTTGTAACTGTCCTCATATATGGGGACACAATGCTTCCAGGTTTAGGGGCCAATAATCCCCCTATGGGGAACCAGCCCCAGGACCTGGTAGTAGCTCTCTGAACATCCAATGCAGTAATCCTCCTCTTCTTTTTTAGAGTTAGTGTGCTGATCAGTGGGCTTTGTTTCCGTTGGGTATCATTTATTGTCACGGTTCCCAGCTTGTTGGTTTTGTTATGCTTTTTTCTGTGGGTCTACTTTGTCTTAACCTCCTTTGGCTTCTGAAAGTTTGTGTTTGTCAGAATGGCTAAAGCCTTCTCTGACCTTTTGTGATATTTTATGGCCCTGTTTTTTGTATGAGTAAAGATAGCCTGAGGTGAAAACATTAATGGCAAGGGAGAGGACTGCTTGGCTTGGACAGGTGGGGATGCGGAGGGTGCTGAGTGCCCGCCTGGCATTGGAGGAACAGATGATGGTAATCCTTCTCTCACCAAGGTGCAAAGTCTGAGTCTTTGAACATGTCACAGTTTAAAGCCCAAATTCCAGTGGTGTGAAATCCTGCCTGCACATTAACTGCTGTGCCAGCCATGGGAAGGGCCAACCTTATAATGCCTGGTATGCCATAAATGGACATTGTCAGGCCTGGATGGTTTCTCATCCAAGAATCAGAGAAGGAGTTGACGTAATGTTTCAGGGGTCCAAAAACTCTTCAGTCAACAGACTGCAGCGTGTGGGAGCAATGAGGAGGGAAGGAAAGCATACAAGTCCCATCCTTTCTGCAGAAGTTTAGGTGAGAAGAGTGGTTGTCCAATATCGAATGAATTTTGCACTCACTGAGGCCTTTGTGTTGGGCTGGAAATGTTTCAGGAATTGAAGGAAACTTTCTGCAGCTCCAATGCAACCAGGTGGGCCATCATGGATGAAATGGTCTTTAAAGTGGAGAGTGGAACAAACGAAGAGAGCTGGAATCATGTTCCTCACTGCATTGGCTGCAAAAACCCCTGTCCCAAGTGTCCCTCTTTATCCAGACGTTGTGGACGGTACCTGTGTGATGCACTGCTTGGCAACTACATGTTGTGGATCTTGTTTTGTAGAGATCCCCAGTCTCATCCTTGTTCCACACATTTTTTCCATCAAATTTATATTTTGCTAGTGAGCCAGCTCACCTTAGTGAGCTTATCTAAATAACAGAGACATGTTGTGTCTTTTGAGGTTTGTGTTCCAGGAAAGGTTTTTTCTTGAAGCCACCATATGGAAAGAAGAACCAATCCCTGCCTGCTAGCGACGATTCACACCAAGTGTCAGAGAATTATTACTATTGTCAAACCATATAAGAATATAAATATAATTTAAAATGTGTTGGAAGTGTAGAAGTAGAAAAAGTTTAACTTGTTAGAAAAAACGTAATACATTCGTTCTGTCTCACTTGTATTTCACTCAGTGTTGCCTCATTCTGTACTGCTCCTTCTCATTTGGTCACTCCTATATTTCATTCATTAGCTCACATTCTCATTCGATGGTGTGTCCAGTATTATTGGCTTCCCATGTGTCGTCCAGCTTTTGGCCTCTTTAGCTCTTCATATGACCCAGTGCTGCTGTGGCTATAATCTAGCTCACCACCATCATTCAGTGTGAGAATGACTGATTGCAGAGGGAAACACTTTGGCGTCTTTGGATTTCAGAAAAGCTCTATGCATGTACAGACAATTTAAGTAAATTTGTGTTGCTGAAAGTCGGAGCTTCCTTCCTCCCAACAGGAGCCTCTCAAACTCAGCTGCTGGTGGTCGAACCAGTTAAAAGGTTTGGGGAGGGATTACTTTTCCACATTTAGTTAGGTTGATTTCGATTATTTCTTATCTTTTAATAAATAAAATTATCATTTAAAAATTGCATTTACTATTAATTTATTTAATTATCTTTGTCTGTAATAAAAATACGTTTTTATGAAAAATGTTGGTGTAACAAATAAAAAAAGAAACCAAAGAAACATGTAAGCGGCCAAATTTCTAAACTACTCTAGGTTTTCACAGACGTTCAGTGGTTTGTTATTTTTCTCAATATTTTTTTTCTAAATTTTCATGTCTGTGTGAACTCTCTTTCCTAAATGAGTCACTGGGGAGGATTTATGGAACGATATACGCCAAGGGGATTCTTATCCCGTAAAGTTTCTGGGAACAAGGAATCAGTTCCTTATTCATCATATAAACATCTCTGTATGTTGATCCCTGGGCTACAACAAATGGCAGCCACACAAAATCAACTTTGAGGTGGGATGAACAAGTGTAAATAGTGTTGATGGGAGAACAGGAATATGAGAATGCATGACTTCAAACTAGAGGAATCCGTTTCAATTGTTTTTTTTGTGACATAAATCAGACTGTTTTTTGGACCTCCAGGGTCAAGAATAAAAGAATTACTTCCCAGATTCTGTATGATTTCATCATCATCATCCCCCCCCCAAGATCTGGTGTTTTCCTCGCCTCCACTCACAACAAGGAGTACAGATATGGAGCAAAAGACAAACCCTGAGATGTCATCGATATACCAACCTGATGGCAGGAAGTAATCTTCACTCTCATATTATGCTGAACTTCAACAAGTTCCCCTAAACGCTGACAGTACTTTGACACTCTCTGTCTTCGTTCAGATGAGCTTAAGTCTGAGCTTTTTTGTAGCAACAAACACTCCAGATGTGCTCCTATAACTGCACTGTGTCCCCTGTAGGGGGCGTCTCCATCACTTCTAAAACTAATGAATTACAGTGACGTTGTTTTTCTTACCATTATGACCCAAACAAACTACCGCTGCTGTCTTGCTTGATCATTGAAAAGCTTGAACTATTATTCTAGGTCCTTTCAGATTTTTTTGAAGATGTACATTTATAATCTGATATTCAGTCCAACTGACATCACTTTGCATGTTGAATTTTAACTTCTAATAGCATGTGGAAAACCACAAAAAATCCTCCAGGTCTCTCTGATGATTAGTGTGCAGCTGTTTAAAAAAAGTGGAATATGTGGTCTCATTCTTTTGTGCTCTGTTTGGCGTTACATTTGGCAGGCCAGCCTCTATTCATAACAGCCCTTTGAGCAATGGGCTCATAATTTAAGCTCAGGTCCGTGTTCAGCTGGCGTTTCTCCATACAGCTTCATCTCAATGTGGGAGTGACTGACAAATGAACACAGCTCAGCGTTGTTATTACAGTGAAATAATAGTAAAATAGGACCATTATGGTCTTGTGGACATCCCAAAAGAGTTTGAGGCCATAATAAATTTGTCTTTCTGTTCCTAATCTTAACCCTTAAGGTTGGAGCATCTTTTAAAGCAGATTTTCACAGGTTACAGCTTCCATAAAAAGTGTCTGCCATTGTCTCTATTCACCAAATTCATTTTAGTATAATAATTAAAGTGTTATGTTAAGGTTTCACTAGGTCACTTGGTGGCACTCAGTTTTTTTGTGCTCTTTGTGTTTCACATTTTAAGACTTTTTTTCCCTATTTAATTTTTTAAAAATAAAGTGCAGATTTATGAAAGCTCACAAATTGCACAGAGAACTTTCAGATAATAATTTTTCAGTTTCTAAAACATGTAGTTTGAAATTAAACATCATCAATCAATTGGGAGCTTAATCATATATTTGAAAATTTGACTTATAAAGTTGAGGTTACAAAAAGAATGTTTTTTCTTTCTTTAATTTTTTGTAAGCAAATAAAACAAGCATATAATTTTGGGGGAAACGTGTTGCCGCTGTTTGTATCATAAAGAATTTAAAGCTTGGCGTCGATCTCACGTTCACCAAAGAGCGCTATCTGCTACGCAGCTTTTAGCCTGCTAGCTTGCGGTTCAACCTTCGTTTTTAGGGTCCTGGAGTGCAACTGTGGCCCAGTTAAAGATGTACCTGGTGCTTGATGTGAAACCACTCCACACCTTCCATTTTTCTTTAAGAATTGTTTTGATGGAATGAGACCAGTAAAAGGGAAGGGGCTAATATAAAATAAAACACCATGTGTGCATTAAATATTTTATGACCATCAGTTTCTGTCTTGACAGGTAACTACTGAGATATTGAGAGCTGCATGTGGGCAATATGCCCGTATCAAAATATGCAAAACAGAGAGCCAGACTCATAGACATCATTTTGTTTTCTGTCAACCCTTACAAGTTTGTATGTCTCTGTCTCCTCTTCCTATCAATTATTTTACTTCTGACAATCTAGGAGCAACAAATGATCCATTAAGGAAAATTAATTTCCGTAATTACTGCTTAGCGAAGACGGTAATCTCAGAGAAATCTTTGCTTTTTAGATTTTCACCAAAGTCTCCAACAACACAGAAAATAGTCACTAGATTTGTTACTAGTTGTTTTTTTTTATTATTTAAAAATAAAAAAAAAACATTACAGGGGTCTGTCACTAAACATAGAGACAAAGTTGCTAAGTGGGCAACAGTAACGCATCAGGAAGAAAACAGTACAGGAGGCGGGATTTCCTGAAATGTTGTCAATCACAGGTAGTTTACTTCCTTCGGTTGGTTCTTCTAGAGGGGCCTGAAAAACAAGCCATGAGCGCAGAGAAGGAATCATGATGTACTGGGGGCGTCGTGCTATTTAATCTGCAAACACATTCAAGAAAAAAACATTTAAGAGGGTGGTTTATATGTGTGTTTTAAATGAAACTGCTTGTGAGGGAATTTATCACGCGTGTGACCTTTTGACAGAATCCTGGCTTCATCCATGTTGCTGTGCTTTTATGCTGCACAGTCAGAGACTAGGACTGAGGTTTTAAATTACGCCACAAGGTACAAGAAGGTATTGAAAAATAAATCTGTACTAAACTAAAACTAACAAAAATCAGTAAATTACTGGAACATCAACAACCATCAGAGCCAGAAATATGCTTGTTTTTCAGCTCCTTGGATTCTTCATTAGAACTTTCTCCGACATGGTTTTAACAACACACACCTTCATTGTTTGGTACTTAAAGAGCTAAAATACATTTAGGTTGAGTACGATACGATGTTCTCCCTGTAATCACCCTGTTGCTGGTTTCCTTCAGTAAGTTCAGTAAGACTCTTCTTTTGAAAAACAAAGTCATTATTCATTTTGTATAATGCCAGTAAATACTCGTGACCAGTTTCACAGCTGGAGAGTGATGATGTTTTGTTATTTTGATAAATCAGACTCACAAAGAAAAACAACTCAGACTGACTCACCAAAAAACATCTGCATCTGAAATTTATTTATCAGCTCTGTTTTTTGGTGTGTATCTGACTGGTGAAAAAGATTTATGGAGCTTTTACTTTGTGACTGATACATGATCAAAAACTGAAGAGACGACTGGAAGCAACATGATGCATGGATAACACCTGCTCAAAATATGACTGGATCATTGTCATTTAATATTAACCAGCATATGACTTCTATAATATGAGCTCTGACCATAGGAACAATACAGTCTGCTGCATCTTTCAATTTAATCTGAGGTTCTTGCATCACAATGCAGAAAAAGTCCTTCAAACTGTCTTGTTTACACATCATTTCACTAATTACAAAGAAATCTAGAATTACTCCATGCTTATGCTTCTTAACCAATCAAAACTCTCAACAGCTGGAAAAATAAAACTCAATGCAGAGCACTCGATGTCTGGGATTGCAACAAGGAAATAAACTAATGTTGGATATGAAAATGTTCATCTTTATTTTTGAGGGAAATCTGCACCTCTATTGTTCCAGAGGTGGGACTTTGATTGACATGTAGGTCCCTCACTGGGCCAGCCTTAAGTGTATTTCAGTTTGTGTTTGGGCCTACACAAAAGCAACAAAACAAAAGTAAATGCCAAATAAACAGGAATGCTGAAAATAATGCTAGTTAATGGCTTGTGTTTTTTATGTGTTAATGCCTTTTATCTTACAATTTTATCAGGGCAACACTTTAGTGCCCCCACAAGTGCTGCCAGACATTCTTTAGATGTTTGTTAAGGGATGCTGGAGCTGCAACAAGTCTTTAGAGGTTGGTGTGGCTCCACTGTGGTGCAAATGCTGCCCTGCAGCAAGATGCTCCTACAGTACGTCCCATGGATGGATGGACTGTTATACATTTTCTGAATCACTTTTTTATGGACTTTTTTTTATCCAATTCAGAGTTCCTATCCATGATCAACTGATCTAATAAAATAGTAAAAAAAATAAAAAAGGTGATTAAAAAAGTAATAGATTTTAGCGATGAAAAGTGGGCTAAAAAGACTGAATAGAGAGGTAAGATTGTTGTTTCCTTTAAACATTAACACGTACACAAAAGCCATGATTAAATGACATTAAAGTTTTTCTGATGCATGCAGAGTCAAAGGTGAGTGGGGTTCAATGCCTTTCCAAAACACTTTAACATGTGCAAAGGAAAACTAAAACCAAACTCGCAACCCCACTATTAGATGATTACTGATGCCTGCTGAGCAGGATTCATTTGTAGCTACAGCTGAGAGTTGTTTATTGGCTTTTATTTTCCACCACAAAAGATCTGCTGCGTTTTCTGTGAAATCTAGTTTTTTTTTGCAGCACAGACGTTTTGAATTTGCGGCCTGCTAGCCTTGATTTCTGTTGTTCATAAATCAGTATTTAAAATTAAAGCTCTCGGCTATTCATTCAGTATAAGGTCTTCAAGTGACAGAGAAAAATGCTTCCAGGGAAACAATTAGAAGTTTAGTCATTTCAGATATGTTTGATGCGTTTTGACAGTTTGAAAAACTGAACAGCACAAGTTAATAAGAAATGTAGCGCTCAGTTTTTGAAATTTTGCAATCCATGAAGCATGTCAAACTGTTGAAGAAAGTCTCCAACAAACAATTTCTGCTGCTTTTGCCTAAAGAATTTAAGGATATAAGAGAGCTCTGTAGTTCTACATTTTCATTGCAGCATCGCTACGTTGCAGTCGCCATGTTGCTGTAATGCTAGCAGAAAAGGGCTGCTAATTTTGGCACTGAGAGTTATGCATCACAAAGTCCAGCCTCTCAGAATGTGATTGGTCCTGTCAGATCTGACCGGGGTCACTGGTTATCAGCTTTTAGATCAGAGTTTAAACACTAATGACAATGATGTTTATTTATCTTCTGATCCAATCATTTCATGTTTTTCCTATAATGTCTGCTAGTCATTAACTCCTTTGTCTAAACTTCAGTTCAATTTAGTTTTCTTATATAGCACCAATTTACAATATATGTCACAGGCCTTTTAAAGACACAATTCAACCATATCATACAGTCATAGCTTGTCACTGCATACTTTCATCTGTTGTCCAAACACACAGCCACATGGGAATGTGTTTATGGGAAAGCAGTTATGGCAGTCCTGAGGTTATTTGATTAAATATTGAATAACATCAATGCAAACTGGCACAACACTGGTATATAACTGTAACTTTAGAATATTGATTCGGAAATACATAAACCTAAGTAAGTTGCAAATGTATTTTTTATTCCCTGCCCTTCGATCCTAAGACCACAAACTATCCTGGAGTGAAACTTCTCTACAAGCCAGAAACATGGTGATGGAAGGCTGATTGATTGTATATGTGGGAGGAACGAAATACTGGTCAGTCCCATAAGAAAACATTTAAGAGGCTGCAAATACTTAAGAGAGTGAGGATTAATTTTCCAAGACCTCAGGCAGTGAACATGTAGCCAGACCTACAATAAAAAGCTGCTATTGGCCTCGAGTGGTCTGTAATTTTTGCAAACATTGTTAGCATTCCTCAAAGATTTGAAGATCATACAGCCGTTTGACAGATTTCTTGTTTTCAATAAACTAAATCAGCAATTCTCTACTACCTAGAGACTGGGTGGACTAGAATAAAGATTAATGATAGTTTGTCTAAAATCTGACCTCAAATACTGGGTTAAAGACAACTTGCTTTCTTGAACATGATCATACTCTGTTGGCCCTGTAGAAAAAGAACCCAAAAAGCTCTGCTCAGATAATAACCATTCCCTTTTGAAACAAATGAAAACACTAGTATGTGACTGTAATTTGAAAAGAAAACTGATTTGACATTATTTTGGAAAAAGTTAGCCTTTGTCATATTTTTGACCAACTGCCTTCCGTCTATTCGTTCCCATGAAAGAAGCAAACCAAAGCTGCTTTGATTTGGGTTGAGAAAAAAAGATCCGAAGCAAACAGACCACCCAAAAGTCTCAGTTTATGGGCACCCAAGCCAGGTTTCATCCTGCACCTTCACTGTTGTGTAATGGACTTTTGATTGATGCCATATTTTCTTTTGTCTTTTTGATCCAAATTATAGTTCGAAGAGTAAATGTCAGAACTCTGCAACAACCCCACTCCCACACAGCGTTGGTGCTTCCCCTCTCATAAAGAAACACATGGTTCTATTCAACATCTCTCTTTAAACTGGGACCTGAAAAAAACCACATAATTAGAGTAAATGGAAAATGAAACCTCCGATTTGGAACGTTTGATGAACAACTGAAATAAAACTTGGTTGTTTTGTTTTGTTCAGTGGAATTTTTGTAAGGATGCAACATTTTGTAAATATTGAACTTGGATAGCTTTTTCATTGAATAAATCTAAATTTGTTTTTTCCTGTAAACATCTGCTCTAACCCCCCAAAAACTCTTTTGCAACTTAGCTAATGTATGGAATAAAATATTCTGAGATATAAAAGAAAACAGGAAGGACTTTGATCCCCTAATAAAGGTTCTGATCTTAATAATAGTTGAACTAACAGGTTGGCAGGTGTAAAACTGTCATTTCTTTCTTCCATGTATTCAGACATTGAGCTTGGGGGTAGGATTGGGTTTTCTGCTTCTGTGGGCAGTGACTTAATTTTCTCCTTCTATAGATGAACACAGATCAAATGCAATAAAAAAGCAATGGATTATGGTTCAGGCCAGTAAGTTCTAACTATGTTACCAACCCAGCATACAGTGCTGGGTGGAAAAATGTTGACCTTCATGGATGGACAATATACTGTACATATGCATATATCGCTTTAGAAGTAATGATGAGTTCTCTTTAACAAAAACAGCATATTTTAAGTAAGCAGGAAAATTACAACATATTTAGACCAACACGTTTCACTAGCCATGGATCCCTTTTGGCTTGGATTTTAAAAAAAGAGATGCCTGGGTCTGCCATAAGGCAAAGGTTAGAAGGAAACTAGATCCAGAGCAGCCACTAAAAATGCCCATAACCCTAATGCTTTTGATAAAGATAATTTTAATAAATGCTGATTTTATGACCTCAGAGATCTGCTATGTACACAAAAATGTAAAAGTTAAGATAAATAAGAAAGGGTTGGGCAGCTAAGAACTTTAAAAATAAAAAGGTGAATTGCCTGTTCTTGTATAGTGCTTTATAGGGATCTGATGTACTTTTGTCTGAAGGTGTTGGTAGTTGGAGATGAGTGGAGAGAGATTGGGTGAGCTCTGACTGTTACTAATTTTATGTCCTCATTTTCATCTTCTGGACTTAAATGCTGGTGCAAAGCTTATCTGACAGCTGTGTTTTCCTACTAGGAGCTAATAATCTGCAAACCTTTTACATTTCTATTACATAGAAAGTTCTCTCCAGTTAAACTGACACTGGTTCTGATGAAGGTTTCTTCTGCTAAAGGGTTAAAATTTCAAACACTACATGCATTCTGGGTATAAGGGATAGCTGCTGTCCACGGTTTCAAATTTCTCTAATTAAATGGGTCAATGCGATTCACTGGGTGTTTTAAGAAATGAAACTTTTTGATCAGACGTTTTTCCTGATTTGATTGAATTGACTCTGTAAAGTGCCTTGAGATGACATGTGAATTGGTGCTACACAACTAAACTGAATACATTTGATTTTATATAGTCCATCAGGATTCAGACGTCTCCCAAAGAAGAAATCTGAACTCTGCTCTTACTTTTATTTAAATGCAAATGGCCTAGCTTACAATACAGTATCTTCCATTTTTGCAGGTCCATTGCTTCTTAAGAAGAGGATGCTTTATTTTCATTGGACAACATGCAAAGGAATATTCTTAATGGCAGGATCTCTCTTTAGCAGCTTGAGTGTCTGATATTGTTAAGATTTTTGGTCTAATTAACCCAACTCTGTTTATACAGTATGTCGCAAAATATTGTAGAGAAGTCCATATAACACCTAGAAATCCTGTCCACAAAGGTTATGAATTGGACCAGTGACAGAGGGGAACACAGTCGAAGGCCTTCTCCATGTCCACAAAACAGGCAAACTCTCAAGAATCCTCAAAAACCCTGCAGAGGTTTGTAGAGATGATCCATTGTGCCAGGACAAAAATTGCACTACTCCTTCTGAAGCCAAGGTTTAACAATCACCCAGACTCTCCACTCCAGGACCCTGGCACAGGCCTTCTCAGGAAGGCTAAGAAGTGTGATCCCCCAATTGTTGGAACACACCCTCTTGTCCCCCTTCTTATGAAGGGGCACTGTCCCCGATCTTCACGACAGCCCGTCAACATCCTGAGCTCTGAGGTACTCAGGGAGGACCTCATCCACGCCTGAAGCCTTGCCACCATGGAGTTTTTTGACTACCTCAGTGACTGATGAACAAATCCAGCCCCGTGTACCCTGTCTCTGCTTCCACCACAGAAGGTGTGTCGGCCAGGTTGAGGAGATCCTCCAGGTATTCCTTTCACCGTTCAATTACGTCTTCTTTTAAGGTCAGCAGCTCTACACACCTGCTGAAAACAGTGTTAGCAAAGCACTGCGTCCTGCTCCGGAGGTGCCGAACAATTTACCAGAATCGCTTTGAAGCCAACCTTTATCCATGGCCTCACCAAACTCTTCCCGGGGTTTTGCCTTTGCAGAGTGAGGCGGAAAAACGCTTGGGCTCATGATACCTGCTTGCTGCTTCAGGAGTCCCAGAAGCCAACCAGGCTCAATATTATTTATTGATCTAAGAGATAGTAATGCATGTGGTGAAGACTACTTTTCAGATTTTACCATTCAAGTGAGAGCTGTTTGTACCAAAGTAGAGACATTTGCTGGTCTTCACTGTCTTTTTTACCAATTTTTAGGTTTAGGACTAATGCCAGGCTCACACTGAATGCTGTGAGCTGCAGTGCGGGTGTGTTGTAAAAGGTAAATCCTACTAAAACCAGGTCCAGCTACAGACCCGACATAAAAAAATATTTGAGAGAAAATAAATTCAATCACGTTCCAGGATTTGTCAGAGAAAACTCTTTGTCATGAAAATATCCGTTTGCATCCTCTAATAGCCTCTCTGTTTCTTTGTGTTTCTGTTTTGCCTTTTTGTTTTCCCTTTTAACAGTTAAAGTTGAGGTCTGGGCAGCAATGTCTCTCAATAAATTTGCTGTCTGGCACCAAATGTTGTAAATATAGACATGACCGTGCGGTTGACTCCCTAATTTTTACTCAGTATCAAGTTAATGCAGTGCTTGGCTTGGTTGGCTGTGTGTAAATGTATCTACATCAGCAAATCTTTAGGATAATTGTATATAATGTCTGCATATTACAATCTGCTGATAGAGGTTTTCCTTTAGTCAATGACCCCAAGTGCTGAGTTAAGAGAGTAGAAAATGGTTTTTGTTCTTCTTAAATACCCTAAGATTCAGTGCATACAAAACACTGGCCAAAGGAATGTCCTCAGTGGACCTATCAAGTGGAGACATCCCACACAAAGAAGTTCAGCCTGAGGTTGAGCGTTTATCTCCTTTCATATCGCAACAATTCTCCAGGCAGCAGACTTTTTTTTCTTGAGCTTATTATAAATCAGCTGCTCAGATAAAGGCAAAATGTGCTCCTTCTCTCAAAATATAAACAAAAATCCCCAAATGAAGACATCTGATTTGAGATTAGCACAGTGTCCCTTATAACATTATTTCTAACGTAAAGTCAAAGTTGAAAGTGCAGAAAGAGGTCCCCAAACCTATTTGTCAAAAGTAGAAGCTCAGAGTTGCAAGTAAAGTGTTTGCTCTGTGAAACTGTCATATGCATTTCCTGTTTTCCCTTGTGCAAAATTTGCACAAACCCTGATAACTAAGCACTGAGGAAAGCTCCCCAATCCCAATGTTCAGCTCTACTTGGTGTGAAAGACCAACAAGATCTTCCCTACTTCTCTGACTCGCTCTACCTGCATCCAAGAGTCCGGTTAACTTCTGCCATTGTAACCCTTAGTGTCTAAAAACCTTTTTGACTTGCAAATCCAAGAGGCAAATAAAACCTCATTGGACAAACCAATAATCCTTTAAATAATGGATTCCTGACCTTTTGAGATTGTTTCTGAGAGAATAACAACTGGTAGGAATGCTTATGGCCAAAGTTTTAGCATCTGGTTAGCTAGCTTAGGATTATAAGAGATGAAAATACAATAGAAAAGCTGAATCATCTGCAATTGGAATTGCAATTGAAAATCAAGTCATGCTTTTTTTTAAAGCTGGGAACAACATTGACTTAATCTCTGCCTTTTGAGGATGAAGATTAGGAATAGATACCAAGGTATAGGACAGGCTGAGTCCACAACTTACTAAAACCAAGGAAGCTTCTCGGTGCACTGCAGAATAACTGAGAAACATTATCTGCAGTTTTCAAGAAGTGACAATTCACAGAAGTCTCTAATATGTAAACTAAATGGGGTAAGCACATCTCTGAAACAAACCATACAGTAGGTTTAGACACAATGTGTTGTGGTTAATGAAGCCGAATGTGTCACTTAAGTGTCATGCAGTGTAAGTCAGCCATCGTTCACTAAATCATTGAGTTTCAGTTTTTCCTTTGCAGAGGTCAGTCAGTGGTCTGTCATCACAACTGTTTGCAGGCTGATCCAGTTCCTCCTGCACTCAGCACATTCCCAATTAGATTTGGGAAAAACTGTTTAGCTTTTATGAGAACCAGTTTTAAACCACAACAGGAATATACAAAGCAATATTGATGTCTTATTTTTTTTAAGGTTTACGGGCTGTCGACAGCATTACTCAGCAATAACACCACAAATTAAATTCTTGCATCTGATCAGGAAAATTTGAAGTCATAAAAAAACAAAAAACATAAGGACGGAGCTTTTCACTTTAAATGTTTGCAGATTGGTAAAAGTTAATCATTTTCCAGTAATTTTCCAGTAATTATCATTGCTTCCTTGGTCATTGGACAAGTATGAAAAAGCGAAGGAATGCAGAGGATTGGGTTACCGATTTAAACAGGAAATGCAATAAAGTTTGTGGTTGAATAGCGAGCAGTACAGCTGTGGAGAGGTCCTCAAAACAGAACATAGGATGCGTTGGTTAGGAAATATATTACTTGAAAGCTTTGTCTTGTTGTTTAATCATAGATATTTTTTATACAGATCTTTCTTACTCATTCAAGGAGGCTTCTTTTACAATACCCATTGCAAAAATATTTTTATTCATCAAACTAATGTCCACCTTTCAGCACAGCAATCTAATCCCTAACATTGGTACAGAACAATCTGCTGTGCAGTATGTGATCCAGATAAGCCTCCTTAAAGCAGATAAACTCCATCACCATGGGCCTCTGCCAGCCACACCCGGTAGTGTTGCAAGCTCCCTCCATCTAAAGTGCACGTACTGGTGTCAGAAATCCAAACGCAGCGTACATCTTTGATGCTCTTGAGGCACACATGACCTTAATGTGGGCAAGCATCAAAGATGAAGCAGCAGACTGTTTTTTTTTTTTTTTTTGCTGCTCAAATCACGTTCGGTGTAAATGTAGCATCAGCAAGATCTAACATCATTAGTAAAAGCTTTCATGCCTTCAAAATCAAATCAGAAAACAATGAACAACTGTCTAAAGTGAAAGTGACACATTTTTCCGTCACTGTAACACATTTTTCAAATAAGTCTGAAAGAGAGTTTGGTTCAATGTTACAGTTGATGCATCTAGCATGGGGAAGAAGTCATTCCAAGCCAAAGATATTATAACTACAAAATTCACTACTGAGCCTTCTTCTCCAGGCCTCTCACTAATGTCATATGAAACTATGATATCAGGAACCTTTAGCACTCATGTTTGCTCTGGAAGAGTGGAAACATTGGCTGTAGGGAGCTAAAGAACGATTTCTCATCTAGACAGATCACAGGTACATGAAGTGAAATCTTATCAACTCAACCCCAGGCAGGCAAAGTAGGCTCTCTTTAATTCAACTTGACCTTTTCTTACAGACCCCAAATCAAGTACATTAAATCTGATGCCTTGTCACAGATTCATGAAACCTCAGATTCTGTGCCCAGTAATGCAAAGGAATTTATCCTCCTGGGCTCTGCATTACTTTTGGTGCTGGACCTTGAGCAGGAGGTGAGAGACACCATCAGAGACCAACCTATTCCCAAGTCCTGTCCCAAGAACTGTTTCTATGTGCCTGATGACCTGGTATCTAAGGTACTCACCTGTTGCCATGAGATCTGATTTTTTTTGCTATACTGGAGTTAACAGGACCTTGAAGGTGGTCATGTCCCAGTTCTGGTGGTGATCCCTCATCAAGGATGTCACCCATTTTTTTTTTTCAACTTGTCACCAATGGAATCAAGCCAAGCCCTCTCATTCTCCACCCTCGGGTTTGCTGCAACATCTCTCTATCTCATCACATCCTGTGTCCCACTTCTCCATGGAATTTTTCACAGGTTTGCCCCCCCTCCAAAAGTTTCATAGTCATCCTCACAACTGTTCACAGATTCTCCAAAATAGTTCATGTGGTTCCACTCAAAAAGCTACCTTCAGTAAAGGAGATGGGTGAGATTCTGGCTCACAATGTTTTCTCACCTCCACTGTCTCCCTTCTGCAGTTGTCTTTGACAAAGGTGTACAGTTCATCTCTCAGTTCTGGAAAGAATATGGCTTGCTCCTATGAGTCACCTTAAGTCGATCATCTGGATTTCACTTGCTAACGGAATGCCAGACTGAGAGGGCAAACCATGAGATTGAGACCATGGTACGCATCTTATGTTAACCTAGCCCTGCAAAATGGATTGCTGTCGAGTCAATGTTTCGATACAATCAGCTGGTTTTCCTTAGATAGAAAACTTTTAACTAATCTGACTGTGTGATTTGAATGAACTGTCTTTGTGAAGAGCCTTGCGATGACATATTGTGATTTGGCGCTATATAAATAAACTGAATTGAATTGAATTGAATCAACGGCATACTCTAGTCCGAAAGACGTGGCTATGCTGTCCATTACCTGGTGGACTGAGAGGAGCACACCTGTTTTTTCCTGTTTCATCATTGATGAGAACATTATTAAAGAGTTCTGTTGCATCCGGCAAAAGCAAGCCAGACCTTGAGGAGGGGGTGTTGTTATGATTTTGGCCTTATATTTTTTAATATGCTGAGCTGCCTCTTGCTGCAGAGCTGAGTTATAATTCTTTCCACCTGTGCTAATCAAGCCCACTCCCAATTAGCACTACTCAGCTCATCTTGTCTACTGGCTATGTAAGTTTCCCTGGCAGAAGACTTTTATGCTGTGAATTGAGATTAGCTTGGATGAGCAACCTTGGACAAAGATTAGACAAGTCTTTTCCCTGGAGCCCGGACACTGGTGGTGTAATAAGCCAGAGGATGAGTGGGACTGAGAATAATCTGAGAGTCAGGGAAGAGATAGGGCAGAAGTGGGTGAAGGTTTGCTGGTGTGCTGGAGCGAGGCCTGGTCAGGAGATAGATGAAGGGGATCTTGAAAGATTATTGGCTTCACAGGTGGTGCGATCTCGAAGATGATTGGCTGAAACTTGATCAAGGGACATTGCAGAGTCTTCCAGATTTAATTTTCAGTTCAGCTTTTGCCTCATCCCTGGATCTGCTTGCCGCTCAGTGTGATGAAGTTTTTGAACCTGTTTTAGGAATATGACAATTGACCCTAGTCTTGCCCCAAGGTTCATATAGGCTATCTCACATCCTCACACCCTTAAGGTTGGGTTTAAAATGATACGTGTTTATAGCTATGTATGAGATCCCCTAAAAATAGTCTTGTTTTATTGGAAGACAAATACGGCTGAGGATACTACCCCCATCAAATCCTTATGCAAGTATGGTTTCCCTTTGGTTTTGTGCTCTGTGACCTTTGTTTGAAACTTAAACTTGTGAGTTGCAAGGAAAACTTAAAATTTTGTTTCATTAAATCACAACACATTCTGCCACAAGGCTATTAGAAATTTAAGACTATTTCCTTTGCCTTTACTCCTAAAAAACATATTTTATGACAGGTATCCCAAAACCACACTTCTCAGCATTTTTTACATCATATCTTAATACAAATTATGTTTTGTTTTTCTTTTTCATCTTAAAACTCAAAACTCGTTCTCGATTACACATTCTTCAGATAAGGCAATCTGGCCCGATAAAATAAAACACTCTTGCAACTAGATGTGTGTAAATCCTGTCAAAAGGCAACTGGTTGGATAAATAAATATTTCCACAGGAACTGCTCCAGTTTCTGTCCTTATCTTCTTATATGTAGGTCAACGTCCTTACATTTTTTTCTTTTGAAATATTTTCTTTCACTAATTCAAAAATATGTCTGAAACAAGACCGCCCGCAGACTCAGACCCATTTCTTAAAGTCAGACGGTCAGACACGTCATGTGAAAATTGCACAATTCAACATTTCCACTTCAGCACACAGCTGCACTTTTGGACTAGTCACAGACGGGGAGAATGAGTTCACATCCCTGCTCAAACTACTGGAAAATACTGGCAGTTTGCATGACTGATACATTGACCATGAAACTTATGCATGGCAAAACGGGCTTTACGGTGAATTGTTGTAAGGCATGTTGGCCACCTATGTTTTATTCTAGCACTCATTGGCATATGAGCAAAAAAAGAAACAGGAGCAGAGAATGTCTAGGAAAAGATTTAAATCTGAAAATCTTAAACTTGTATTGCTTTGTGATGTGTTTGTCAGTTTCATAACAAAGCAGATCTATTAATTAGCTTGTATGATTCTTCTGTATCTTAATTTCACCAGACGGTTAAAGTTTGATGAAGCATGTAAAACAGATGATATATGCCTCTACAAAAATGTCATGATCTGGGACTCTTATTCCCTCCTGTGTGGGTTTCTCTCCTGTGCGCCTTGCCATTCTCTCCACAAGATGGCGCCAGGGGACATGCGGTGTGGCTTCCAGCGGCTCAGGTGTTTCTAATCAGCCCTCATCATTAGGGATGGGAATTGATAAGATTTTCACGGTTCCGATTCCGTCATCGATTCTTTGAAACGATTCATTCCTTATCGATTCTCTTATCGATTCCAATTTGGGGGGAAAAGGAGAACAAACAGTTTGATGATGAGCATCAAATTTGTT
>JAUZNJ010065484.1:0-17670 GCA_034780135.1 Jordanella pulchra
GTGTTAAATACAGCAATGGCACACATAACTGAGACTGCGCCTTTTTGTACGGTGAGCCTTATGGTCGTGAAAATACGTGTGGTAGACCACATTGTAGTGGAGAGCACAAACTATATCCCGTCATTGCTGCTTCATTCCAAATGCTATTATCTCTGTTTCTCTACCAAGCAGTGGTTTTGTGGTAGATTCAGGTTAGGGATGCAAGTTATCTGGAATAATTACTGTTTCTGAAGATTGTGATTAGTATCAATTTTGATTACTCCCCATTCTCTTCATTCTTCTTTTTGCTCAATGTTTCCACCGTTATAGGAGAGCTTTAGCGTCTCAGTCACTGAGAACAGACAGCAGAGCCCGTTTCACACACAGGGTTCAGACGATGTTCGGAGGTAAATTAATGTGGCTTTTCCAGTTCAGAAAGCCAAGGAGCTGTTAGTAAAAACTCAGTTATGCTAAACTACCTTTTCAGTTGAGATCTGGATGAAACCTGCTGAGGTTGGAAATCAAACACTTTGAAGATATCTGTCTGGAAAAGGTGATTAAAGCGCAGTTAGATGTTTTGTGTTTTCTAAAGAAATAACCTGCTGCTACACATTTGATATTATGGGAATCCTATCATTAATTGCTGCCTGTTTTCTTGCATTTTAGTTTAAATATGATTGCCAAATATCTGTCTCTATCTCTCCATTTCTCTATTTCTATTCATTTATCTCTATATGTATGTATATGTGTATATATTTGTTTTAAGGTTACAAAAAAGAATCATTGATGGGATACCATAATTGTTTTTGTTTGCTAGCTGGTACTCTTTGGTGGCATGATGACACATCAGTAATGCTTAAATAATAAGATTTTATTTGCGCAAAGGATTTACTTTCAGGAAATCCTCCATAAAGCTGAACAATACCTCTTTATATACAACCGTTTAAATCCACAGTTTAAATAATTTCCATTAAATGTTCTGGAATGAATAGACCTCGTCTAATTCACTCATGTTGTTTTACAGCGACATCGACGAGCATTGACAGGAGTGCTCCCATAGAAATAGGTCTTCAAAGGCCAACACAAGGTATTTTGTACCTACCTTTATTTTTATTACATTTTCGGTATGGAAATAGCTGCAAATGTTGTTTTCTTTTATAAATCTGAGGTTTTTAGATGTTGTGGTGATAAAATGTTTATTCTTTTTCCCTCCCAAGTGAAAAGAGCAGCTGATGAAGTTTCTTCGGAAGCCAAAAAACCGAGGATTGAGGTAAATTTGAGTTCAATACGTCTAATGGATTTAGAATAACAGCAGAATAACTAGCTTAAATGTTTTTAAAAAAGAGCATTTTCAATTAGAATATAACAATGCTTTTAGCATCCGTTAGTTCTGACCTCCTCTGATATTAACATAGTACCTAAACTTAAAACAAAATCATATGAACGAGAAGCCTGAACAAATTTTAATTTTTTAATTTTATTAACAGACTTTTTCTTTTTAAGTCTGTCATTTATAAACCTTTTGGGTTAAATGTTCTTGAAATGAGAAAAAGAAATGTGTTCATTTGCTGCACTATTTGATATATAACGGTGCTTTATCAGAACGAAATGCAAAAATGATGATTTCAATTCTGCACTAATGAATTTGAATCAGCGTCTCATGATGCAGCTGTGGAGCACAGACCTAATGGACTTGTTTAAGGGTTTGATTCCAGGTGTTTAGACCTTTGTTACATTTGTAGACTATAAAATAGCAAAGACCAGTTTGACTGCATGTCGGAACCACTAAGTAACATATTTTTGATAAGTGAGCGTCTCATGAGGGTAGTCTAACTTTGATTTGGAGAAATTTATTCCATTAACTTGAATTTTCATTGACACCATGCATTTTTAAAATGTTGAATTTTCTACAATGATAACAGGACATTTTTATTTTTGTTTTTCTGGAGTGATTGTACTGCTGTTGGAATTATTGTGTAGCTTTAATCTACGCAATGAATTTAGCTTGTTCAGATTCGCTTTAGATTCCCATTGGCATGATTATATTAGAGAGCTATGGAGCCAAACCAGTGACAGCTGGTATTCATGGTTCTCACTAGGATGTTTCATTAGCGTACCCGAGAGATTTTTTTTTCTCTCATTTGTTTTTTTTTTTAAAGCTTTTTGCTGTCAAGGCAGCAGCGAGTTCACATGTTTGCCTCGGTGAACGGTCTTATCGCGCAGGGTTCGCGTTTTCACAGGGCTTCCCTTGTGTGCAAATAAGGAGTTAAATTCGTTTAAAAACACAGTTTCCTCAGGCATTTTACATTAAAAGGCAGGGTGTCGGCTGTTCCCAGTTATCAGTCAAAGGCCCGATACGTTGAACCCTGTATCGTAAAATAAAACATTAATATTGTAAAGTCACATGTTGTAAAATCCAGCATTGTTATTGAAAGAGTAAAAAAAAATGTGTGACGATTCTCTCTTTTATTGATGTAGCTTTTTTATTTCCATACCGATGGTTTCAGAACTCCTTGAACTACGATATCACTACAAGCTGGCACTGTTTTAGCTTCGGGGGCGGGGCTAAACTGAAGCCTTCTTCAGGGGTGTTTTTTTCCAATAATCCTCTTCTACCTGCAGTGAATTTATAGAAGTGTTGCATCAAATTAGATTATCACAACATAAGGAATTTGCTGAATTAAAAAAAAAATCACGATTGTATTTAAACAATTTGTTGCTCCAACTGTTCTAAATACAGACTAAATAAACTAGTTTAGCTCCATAGAAAACTCACAGAAATGCAGTGAAATCAACAGATCAAAAGTTTATAAATGAAAATATATCTCTGTCTGCATCAGAAATAATGTGAATCAAATGTGTGTTTGTGGACATGAGGTTGGACTATTTTTTCTTTAATTTTATTTTATTATAAGGTGGATCAAGTAAACTAGTTGTGACTTTAAAGTAAAGAAAAGTAGTTAAAATGGCTGCTAAGGTATCATTTTGAAATAAGTTATATTTGGATATTTATGGGCAACTCATTTCTAAAAAAAGCCACTTCTGGTATTGCTTTGACCTTAAGGATGCAGAACGAGTGCGTCTGGATAAGGAGCGCCTGGCTGCGCGTCTGGAAGGCCACAAAGAAGGCATTGTGCAGACGGATCAAATCAGGTAAATTGCTATTTACGTCAAGATTTATATCTAAAACCATTGAGGGAATTAAACTCAATAAACCAGATTGTCCTGTAGCCATGTTTCAGTAAGCCCAGTTCTTTAAAAACAGAGACCTTAAATCTTTTTCTCCTTCATCCAGATCGCTGTCTGAGGCCATGTCGGTGGAGAAAATCGCAGCCATCAAAGCCAAGATTATGGCCAAGAAACGTTCAACCATCAAAACAGATCTAGACGATGACATCACTCTGAAGCAGAGAAGCTTTGTGGATGCAGAGGTGGACGTCACCAGAGATATCGTCAGCAGGGAGAGAGTTTGGAGGACCAGGACGACGATCCTCCAGAGCACTGGAAAGGTCAGACCTCACATTATGACCCAGCTTGATGAGGAACCAGGGGTTCTGTCTGTAAACAAGCATCTTCCTTAGAACCTTAAAACCTCACATTTACCCCGTGGACCATCATTAGAGAACTGTTATCTATATTCATCTGAGAAATGTTTCACTTCCCACTGGCTTTGTGCTTCTAGTTCTGCTTTATTGCTTTAGGCCTGACATGGTGATGTTGCTGCAGCGAACCCCTCAGGAGGCTTAATTCTTCTAGAATCTAAGGGGCTTTGCTGAATGAAAAATGCGACAAAACAGAACGACATGTTCTGCTAAATGGGGATTTTGTAATATCCTCCGAGGGAGGTTGACAGCAGCTTCACATATGCTGCAGTGATAAATAGCTGTTCCCACCCACGCTGGAGAGACGCTGCTGAGCAAAACCAAAGCAGGACGAAGCCATGCTGGGAAGAGCTGCACAAACGGTCCAAAAAGTCCCTGTTTTGACCACTAGGTGGCAGCATAGGTTTAAATTATGTAGTCTGAGTTTTATATTATACTTGAGTTAACAGTTTTTTATGAGGGCCGAAAAATTACAAGCCCAAAAAATAAATATATAAAGGAATACATATTACACTTATACAAAATGTATAAGTAAATAAATGAACAAATATAAAACTAAATAAATACACAAATAAATGTATACATATATACATAAATTAATTGATTAATTAAAAAATTAGTTTTGGTCATTAAAAAAGGCTAAATCTATATAGTTTTGGTCTTGTATTTGTCTGTGTATTCATTCATTTATTGTTTTTCCTTTTTTTGGCAAAAACTTTTATAGTGCATCTCAGTTTGACATTAGTACGATTATATTTAAGATTGAATATCTCCAGTCACCCCTCTTTTATTTCCAATCTTAAAAAATTTGATAAAATGGTTTTGGACAAAAGTGAAAAATGTTCTCCTTTCCAGACTTTTTTGTTGTTATCATTTTTAGGATATGTAAACGGTAAAACTCACAATGTATAAAAGAATTTAACCTTTTTACCTTAAATACTTTGTGTTTTTACTGGGATTTAAACAGTTAATAAGATTAATGATGATTAATTGATAACTGATTATTGAAAATATCGACTAATTTAGTAATCAATCAATCTTTAATTGGTGGATAGAGATCCTAAAACATGCCACTAGCTACAACAGTAATCCACACAGGGAAGGCATTATGCTAAAATTGTGAAAGATAAAAACATTTTGCTCTTCAGATGAAAAACCTTTTGGTCTGAATAAACTCTGCCCAGAACCTTTAGCTTTAAATTCTCTATAAAAACTTCGTTAGAACGGCTCTAGGGCGGAAAAAGAATCAACTCATTGTTTAACACAATAATGGTTATTTGCAGCCCTAATTTTACATTTAGACTGAATTTATGATTCAGAGTAAATACATTCATATTTTAAACATGGATTTTTTATTTATTTATTTTTTAAAAAACAGAAAAAAACATGGATTTATTAACTTTTTATTTAAAAGTGGTTTTAAGAAATGTCACTTGCATGATATCTTTTAAATCTCCTGTTAGGGAATGATTATTTCTTGTCCTGTTAAACCACGGTGTTTCTCTAATGCAGAACTTCTCGAAGAACATCTTTGCCATTCTTCAATCGGTGAAAGCCAGAGAAGAAGGTCGAGCACCAGAGCAGAGACCAGCACAGAACGCCACCCAAGTGGTAATCCCTTCATTTAAAACTGGAAAATTCTCTGAAGTTTCACCAGAATTCTGTAGAGGATGAATTGAGATTATTTTTAATAAGGATTAATGAGGTGGACCCTCTTTGTACAGGACCCGTCTTTAAGGAACAAGCAGCCTGTCCCAGCAGCTTACAACAGATACGATCAGGAGCGCTTCAAAGGAAAAGAAGGTGACTCAGCCTCGTGGTTCCTTCCCTTTTACATGTCATGGATTTCCTTTCTGCTTTAATTAACTCTGTACTTATGAGTTGCCTGACCACAATGTTACACTCTAAGTAACAAAATGCTTTATTCCATGCCTTGTGGCTCTCTAGCCTCCATAAAAGCAACAAAAACAGTTACTTGTCCAGCAGCCAGGAAACCTTCAAAGCTGGAAAATGAGTATAAAATATTGTTTATGTAGCTTTTAATTTGTTTCTTAAAGGAATCTAAATGTATAAATGTTGTATTAATAGTCTGCATTTTATCTTCATACCTGCAGCTCATTGGCCTTTCTTATGTTACAGAAACGGAGGGTTTCAAAATTGATACCATGGGAACTTACCACGGCATGACCCTGAAGTCAGTGACGGTAAGAAGAGCTTCTAAACATCGACAGTCAGTCATTGGTTAACTGCTGCTGCTGCTGAAGCCACTTTTTAACTGGTTCTAGTCTGAGAACTGAAACCTGATGTTAATCAACACATTTCTACGGTGACTGGAAACGATAGAAAAGACAAGAACAAAATTTATCTGCTTATTGCTGCGGAGCAAAGCCCAAATAAATGAGCTCCTTTAGAGACTGTCTCAGTATCTTCAACCTCTGATGGCTGAGCAGCACCAGCTGTGCCCCAGGAAATTGCTAAACTGTGTTTACAGGAGGAGTTATTATCAAGCAAAATCTAGCCACATACGTATATCCTGTTACAACCACAACAGTCCCAAATATTAGACTGCATTTTAATTTAACACAACTTTTTAAAAAAAAATTACAATTCAACAGTTTATTTGTAGTTTAGCTTTTAGAATAAGGAAAATCATAAACAGTTTCATAACGAGGAGGCGTTGAGTTTCTTCTATATAATATTATTCATGGAAACAAAACAGACTAATGACGAGAAAAATAGATCACTACACTTATTTTTGGTTCTTTTTTTATGTCATTTTGTTGTAAAAATTTAGTTGAAATATTTTTTTAAAGCCTGAAACTTCTCAAGCTGGTATTTGTTCTACTTCATTTAAAACCATTGGATAGTTTTCATCATTTTTAGCCACTATTAGGAGCTGTTGTATAGAGTCCAAAGAGCCACAGTCTGGTAACATCTTAAATGTCATATTTTAATCTTCAACACTGATAGGACCTGTCAGCTTTTTCACAGCTTGAGGTTAGTTGTACTTTTAATTCGGGTCGACTCCCAGGAGAGATGAGACCTAAATCAAAGTAATTTAGCTCATTTGTCATTAAAACTAAACAGAGAAAAAGAAGAAGAAGAGATCTGAATTTGTTTGAATAAATCAGAGATTTATATTTTTAAGCCATATCGTCCAGCCCTAGTCTAAACTTCAGTGTCGCTATGGGACCAGTTTCGAACTGGGAAAAGTTTAGTGATACAAAACCAAAGTTTCCCACTGAAACCTCAGTCTAAAGCCTCTTCCACACAAATAAATTAGTCCCAGTTAATTACCGGGTCAGATTTTTACACTTTATCGGGCAACAGTGGAGGGCAGGCACCTAATATCACCTGTAGGTGGCAGTAACATTAGAGACATCCCTTCTGAAGAAGTTGGTAAGTTATTGGGCATCTAGCATGGTGGCCAGTTACTAGACGTATAAGAAGCACCAAACGGTGCCCTGCTGGTGACTTGGCTGAAAATGTCACTGCTTGTGTCCTTGGTGAGTGACTGCGGCTTTAGCTGGTGACTAACCAGCTATAGAGGCTGGCTTGTTATGTATAACAAGACTCCTGACAGCTTTATTCACAGCAGAGTAGATCATCAGGCCCATGCCCAACCGTGACCCAGTCAATTACTGGGTAAGCCTGTTAGTGTAAAAGGGGCTTAATACGTTTGCTGAGAAGTTCTGCTCTTTAAAAGGTTACAGACTGAGAAAGATTTCTGCTGGTTTTGTCCTTTTTTATGTTTTCTTTTACCCTCCTAAAATGGTCCCAAGTGACAGACAGTGCAGTTTAGTGTTAGATCAGACACTTGTGGTTCTGGATTTGATCCACTCTCACAAACTATCTGCCTGTTAACCATTTATCCTCCATTATTATTCTCTTCTGGAAATGTTTATTTCACATTCTACAACAGAGACGTTTATATTTTACAGACACATTTATCTGCAGTCCAATACAACAAGACAGAACAGACTTCAGTGGTTCTGTTGGGGCTCAGTTCGGTCAAAACTGTTTGACATATTAGTTAAAAATGTACAATTTAGCAGTATTTCATCATCACATTTTATGATCACCTGGATTTCTCTGGATCCAACGATCTGTGATCATTTTGAGGAAGTTTGTCTTTCAGTGTTACAGTAACGGCTTGTCTCTGTTGAGTCTGGAGTGCGCTCTGCCCGTTCGCTCTTTGAACGTATTGATGCAGGCGTTGTGTTTGTTGCTCTGAAGGTGATGCCAATACTTGAGCAGTTCGTTCGGATGGAAGCCGTGCGACGTTATCAGGTGGCTGTACTTGCAGCTGGAGTACGACACCCGCCAGTGGTTGAACAGGAAGCCGTTGGGAGGAGGCGTGGGCTCGATATGGAGCTCGGCCAGGCAGATTCCCACGTACACGTCCTCCAGGTGCAGGCGGCGAATCCTGAGGGAGGTCTGGTAGATCTTCCCTGCCAGGTCTCCGGAAAAGACATACCCGGTTCCGGAGCAGAAGGTGGGATACTTGTCCCCTGGGTAAAGCTCGGGGGGCATGTACCACTTGCTGTTTTTATTTCGGTTGGGGGCAAAGCCTCTCATGTTGTTGCCTGTGAAGTAGTTCTTCCTGGGGTTCAGCTCAGGCCTAAGCAGCTTGTAGATGAGGTACTCTGTGTTGACAAACATGTCGCTGTCGGTTTTCATGACGTAGCTGGCCTTTGGACAGTGCATGGCCACCCAGTTCATTCCCATCAGGGTCTTTATTGTCAGGTTCTGATAAGAATCCAGGAAGTCTTGCTGGATGATATCATGATGCCTCCGGCTCTCAGCCTCCACCATTCTCTGCTGTAGGAGTCCCAGCTCTCCCTCTTTTTTCCCCAGCAGAAACAGTCTGATGAATCCCACAGATGGGAAAACGCTCTCGTTCCCCCAAGTCTGCCGGATGGCATTCCTTGCTTCCACCTGACGAGCTTCGGTGGAAATCAACAACACTAGAAACGGGGGGAGTCGGCTCTCTGCGCATTTCTGAGGCTCGTTGATGATGTAAGGGAAAGGTCCATGGGTCAGAGAAGCATTGAGAGCTCCCCCATGCCTCCGGCTGGTGTTGGAGGTCAGCTTCTCCTCTAGGGTCGTATCGCCTTGATGAAAAGAACCGCCGTCCCTCTCCGATGAGCTGATGTTGGCATCTGCTTTAAAAGTTGTCTGAGAAACGATCACAAACCTCCAGGCTGAATGTGCGGAGCTGGCATTCCATTTGTTGTTAGCGGGATGAGGCACCGTACCGCCGTACACCACAGGATAGCCTCTCCACCACGGGATGCCGGACAGTCTGGGGAGCCACACTTGGTGGACCAGGAACACAAGGAAGCCCAGCAGTGAGAGGAGATACAGAAGTTTGGCCGTGTGCGTGCAGCAGTGGCGCCGTCTCCACTGCATGATTCGGCTTTTTCATACAGCTCAGCTTCGATTGCTGAAGTGAAGATTGTGGCTGCTTCCTTCAGGGTCATTCACTATGTAGTATTTCATTGAGGCCGTTACCAAGCGAAAACCTAGGAGTCAAGAGAGAGTTGAACATTAGAAATGGATAAATGGTGTCTGAGCTGAGGACTTAAAACAAGGGATCTCAATAGTTGGATAGATCCCTTTTATTAGTGGTGTCCCGATTAAACGTCTTCATTTCCAATACGATACCCAAATTGCAGCTTCAAGAATTAGCCAATACCAATATTGACCCAGTACGATATTAGCTCGAATTGTACCGGCTGTTGGTACTTATTTTATACTGTAGAATTTTAGAAAAGGCTTGATTAAGTAATACCATTAAAACAGGCAATTAAAGTCAACAATAAACTGTATGAAAACAGCTGATCTATGTAAAATTAACCAATGACTCGCTCAAAATGTATTGTACCAGTTGTGTTAAATACTAACTCATGAAACAAAACTAAACAGGAACCTATTAGGTCACTGAATTAAAAAAACGAAAGAAAAAATATGTGAAACACTAATCATTTCTAATGTACAGAGATGCAAGCTATCATTAAAAGAAAAGTATGTCGCTCTGATACTTGACTGTGCCTTACAATACAGTAGAGAAGTTGATGCTGCTCCTCCGTGCAACACAGCTAAGTAGGTGCTATTTAGGTAAAGAGTTTATTCAGTGTTTATATTTACAAACGGAACCAAATAAAAATCGTTCTGCATTCTCGTCACTGTTAAACAGTAGAAATAATCCTGGACCAGACTCTAGATCCATTCATTGCATTCCTTCAATGTGGCATTATTTCTCTTGGAAATACCAGTGAGGTGCCCTCTAGTGGATGGAGGAAAAACTGAAAAGAAATCCTTTTAAGCTGAATTTTTCAAATAATTTCATTAAATATACTTTAATTTGATAAATCATTATTTAACAAAGTTTCATAAGTCTATTATGTGTTTACAATAATGTATTTTTAGCTATATTAAGTGTTTGGACCAAAGTGATTATTGATCAAAATGGGCTCAGAACAGGAAAACATGGAAGTTATCTTCAACAACTGACAGAGCTACAAAAACAATGACTGTTTCAGAACCTTGATGTTTTAACAAGATGTGAGTAAAGATTTTTTTTTCTTTCATTAACTTGCAAGAAAAGGTGAATTTATATCATTTTTGAAAAAAAAATATATTCAATTAGGTTTTTATAATAAAATCAAAGAGAAATGTTAGATGTTTTTCGTGTGTTGTGGAGCTTCTATAAAGCAAATCCCAGAAGATCATGAATCATTGTAGGGGGTGCTGCTGTTTAAGCATGATCTATTTTGAATGTGCTAAATATGGAAGCTTTATTGTTCTGGACAAGAGCCTCTCAGATGCTCAACTGAAATTCAGATCTTAGCTTTAACCTTATAGACAGCAAAGCGGGAGAATAAATACTTCCTTGTTTTAACTCGTGTTCATACGTCTTGGTTGGTCAATTACTGATGCAAAAGAAGTAAATGTGTAGTTAGCATTAAATAGTGCTTTGGAGGCTATTTGGGAATATTTATAGTTTAACAGCTGACCTGGGTATCTATACAAATTTTAGGATTCAAAAATCAATTTTTCCTGATCCAGTGTTAAATTAGACTGCTAATATTTAAAAAAATGTTTTAGCTGTTACCCAAATTACACAACTATTAAAACTTGTGTTATATTAACATTCAATGGCAAATAAAGTAATTGTAGTCAATAAGGGCTTTAAGGACCAAACCTTCCTGTTGAACATTGAGACAGTTGTGGAGTTTTAATTGTTTTTATTGATCTTTGGTCATTTGAATTTATCCTAAAATATTATACTGGAAATCTAGAAAAATATAAAAATTTTTGTTTAAGATGAAAAATAAAACCTTCATGGGTTTTTATTTTTTTATGTATAGACCATTTAAAAATAATTTAAAATGGGCTGTACATTTTTTTTGAATTCCAAATGTTTATTTGAAGTGTAAATTTAGTAAAAGTATCTCTTTTTAGATGAATAAAAAATGTAGATGAATTTAATCAATATTGAAAGAACTGATGGGTGCAGCCCTAGAAAGGATTCAGTCTTTTTTTTTTTGTTTTTTAAACTCAACCCTATTCTAGAAAACTTTACATCTTTAAATCCACAGGTGGGGCGTCAAACATTACGTGATGGACTTATTTCTTTTGTCACTAAAGCATCAATGAACATAAATGCTGTAATGTTGATGCCAGAGTTGCCAGCTCTACTTTTAAAAAGTAATTAGTAACTCGTTACTTGTCAAAGTAACGAGTAACTGTAGTTACTTTTTAGTTTTAAATGCTTGAAGAATTTGGAAAACTAGAATTCTGAATTGAACTTAAGGGTCAATTATGAATTATAAGGTGTCTGTTATTAATTAATAAATTAAATGACTAATTTAAAGGTCTACAGATTTGAATGCCGGACGACTCGGCTGTGGAAAGAGGTAGAGCATCCATGCAACATATTAAGCCACCAACCTTCTCACTTCTCCTGGATCAAACATCTTCACCTCCGGTCTGGAGAAATCTGACTTTTGTTTCTTAGATTTGCTTGTGCCATCATCTTCCGGCTGCTTGTTAGTTACGTGTCGATTAGCCTCTGGCTTAAAGTTACTGTGTAGTCTCTCAACCTTGAGGTTACTTGTGCTATTTTTAGACCTTTCCTCCACTTGCAGCACATAAAGTGCATCTTATTGTGATGTTCGTATCCATTTCGGTAAAATTGAAAATAGTGGGAGTTTAGCGACTTGAAGCCCTGTTACCGTCTTCTTCTCCTCCGTTTCTTGTTTTAAAACGGTGTTCTTTTTTTTTTTTTTTTTAAGGCAGTCTTCTCCTGATATGAAACAAAAAGCGTCTTCTTCTCTTTATTTAGGCTGTTCGCCGTTCAGATTAGATTTTTATGTGTTATCCACCTTAGTAACTGTAATAATATTACTAAAATATAGTATGCAACACGTTAATTTACTCCATTGCTGTTGAATATTACTGACAACACTGGTTGCTGCTTATTAGAAAAGCTGATATCTACTCTAAGCTTTTACTAAACTTTGACCCATTGTTCTTCCTGCTGTTGTATAACATCTTTACTGATGACTTGTTTAAAGACCTTTTTTCTCCCTGTGGAAATTTTGGAGCTGATATTGTAGACCGTCTCAGTGCAGCATGTAGTCAACCGATCATGACTCATTCTTACTCATCTGTTCTGACACCAAACAAAGCTGTTGATCAGCCTGTGAACACATCTCTCACAGCACCGATGCCCAGAAACCCTCCCTTCCTATTGGTGATGATTTAGGATCTGCTGGGAAATCAAACAAATGCTGACTTTCATAGATGGATCTGACTTGAATCAAAGAGAGACTCAAAAATCTGGTCTTTTAGTGTTTTTTTTTTTGTTGTTGTTGCTTTTTTGCTTTTTATTAAAGCAAACATTATGAGCTGATATTTTCCAGAACTATTGCACTTGTTTCAGCTGCAGCGCTGCAACAGCATAGGTTCAGCCCCTCTACTCCCTTCACCTTCACCAGCCGATGGAAGTTTTGAAGAACGCAAACATGTTGAGGAAAGCACAAAAAAAAAAGATTTAAAAAATGTTTATGGATGAAACAAAAAGAGAAGAAGGTGTTAATCTGAGGAGCTTTCACTACAAGGCAGATGAAGAAGAAAAATGCTGAACAGAGCTACATGCTAAGCTAATTCTACAAAGCTCTTGTTTCAAAACAAACATTATAAACATCCCTAAAAACATTGGCTATTGTTGGTTCAATACTTCTGTGTGTGGGGGGGTGTTCTTGTATAGGGATGAGGACCATTTTTCCATTCACATTGAGGAAGAGTTTTGTAAAGTGAGAACATTTTGTTGGTCCTCACAAGGTATTTTGCTAATGGTTAGAGCTAAAGTCCCAGTAGGGTTAGGGTGAGGTATGCATCAGTAATTTTAGGGTGAGTTAGTTTAGGGTTTGGGCATAGAAGGGTTGAAAACAGCTGGAAGTCAGAGAGTCAACATATGGTCCTCACTACATATAGCAGAACAAATGTGTCTATAAAAAGAAAATGGAAAATCAGGTAAACAAAGAGGTGGTAAAACTAGAAGCAAGATCAGTGGCCATCAGGAAATTTAAGTATAAATCAAAATTTTGAATGATGTTTTTAATTAAAGAATATAACTACAAATGTTGAAACTTTCTGCCAAATTAACCAACTCCTGGTGTGGACTGTAAAAAATGGCGGCACCCTGTCTCTGCAGAAGGGTGCCTCTACAGCTAAAATGAAAAAAAGGTGTAAGGTTAATTCAAGATAAATTCTTTTACACATTTAATACAGATAATGATCTTGTAAAAAGGACAAACTTTAAAGAAGCTTTGGTCTAATGGGGGAGAAATATTTTGTTGTTCAGAAAGCTAACGTCTGCAGTAGCAGCATGAAGTGAACGACCTTTGATCTGTTAGGTTTGCTAATGTTAACCAATCTAACTCCCTGTTATTTATGAGGATGTAAGATTTGAATTTGACTCATCTGCCTGAAATGAAACATGAAAAACAGAACCGAGTCCTTTATAAAGACCCACCCTTCACATCCTGTAGGCTACACTTCATAGAACATATGCATCTATCTAGTGGGTCAAAGCAAGGTGTTTAATAATTACCCTCTTGGTACCTAATCCGCTGTTTTCCTTTTTAAGCTTCCGGTGAAAAACAGATGTGCAGCGCAGGCTTGAGAGTTCATATCCTCCTCCATTTCCTCCAGAGCACATAACAAGTCCTGTTTTCTTGCTGCAGCTTTGAATGATTGTTTTTCATTATCTTTGTATCCATCGCGGGAAAATGAAGCGTTCAGACTTCGCTCAGTCTTTGCTTTGTCCCCACATCAGCTGAGCACAGATAAAGAGCTTGAGTGTTGCAATCTCTCCATCTGTCTTGACTATTGTCCCCCCCGAGCCTCTCGGCTGATACTGCCGTGCTACAGCTGCCTGCAGCCAAAAGAAGAAGCGTTCTTTTCACCGTCTCCGTAGCTGTAATGTGTGAATTAGAGCAGACGTGGTCAGATGGGCTTCACATCTCCGATCCACTTCTTTCTTTTTCCATTCTCTATTCCTCGCTCCTTCTCACTCTTTCTCTTCGATTCACACGAGAGCCTGCTGTCTTCTCTTCCTTCGACATGCTTCCATCCTTTTTTTCTTTTTTTCAATTCCCTGCTTCCCTCTTCCCTCCCCTTATTCAGCAGCCTCTCACTCGCTGTTCCCTGGCTGCGAACAGCGGGGGAGGAAGAGGATGACCAGGAGGAACACGAGGCAGCGCTGTCAGTTGCGTGCTTGCTCTGAAAGGTAGCTCCAGGCTTGGTGGCATTACGCTCCCTCAGCACGTCACGCCGTCTCTGCTGCTGTTGCTGCCTGCTCTGTTAAGAGGGGAGGAGGAGGGGTGTTGGGCTACTGACCTATTTGTATTCACACCCACTCCCCAGAAAGAGGAATGCAGTATGATCTGAATTTGGCATGCTATGAGGCAGGAGGAGGAAATTCTCTCTCGATCTCTTAATTGGATTGAAAGACGTGAAACATCTTCCTAATTCAGCAATAATTGATTTTGACAATCCTGCAGCATTTTATGCAGTGAATGCAAATCAAATTGCTTCCATCTTTACTACCTTAAGTTAAGCCGGTCATATTTGCATTCTCTGAACGCCTTTTGTTTTTAGCCTTGTGCTGTTTGCAAAGGAGCTTTGAACAGTATTCATGCAAGAAATGTATTCCATTTATAACTTCAGCTTTAAAATGGTATAAAAAAGGCAGAATTATGGAAATGTTCCATTTATCTTAATGCCTAATCATTAATAGAAACTATTATTAGATTTTAATGGACAGTCTAATCAAGTAATTTTACATAAAGCCTCTTTGCCACCGTAATTAGCGGGTTAACCGGAGTTTTTCAAACGGGGTAAATTAGCCAGTCGACGTGGCTCTGTTGCTCCCACTGAATGCCGGTTGAAGCCGATTCGTTTGACTGCGTTCATAACCCAGGTCTCTTGCCGAGTCCCACTGCCACTAAAAGCCGATTGTTTCCCGGGTTTAAACGGATTTTTCGGCCTGTCGGAAAGGGGTGTTTGTAACCATTAAAGAACAGGATTTTACTGTTTTAGTTGCACGATTATTGCTGTTAGCAGTTAGCACATCTGGTCTGACAAAAACAAGATGTAGATGCGAGGTCTTAACTCTGAGGTTGCATTTTACTCAAAATGTTCAAACATAGACTTTGTTGCGTTCTGCTTCTCCTTCCTGTTATCTACTGAAACCCTGGTGCTCTCTCCGTTCCTCTACCTGCATAAAGGCAGATGTGCCAAAGAAAATTTAAAGAATGGCCGACTCTCAGTTGTTTACGGTTGGTAGCATCTTCTTCAGTGAAGAGTTGTATTACAGGTTCTTGCCATTGATGGCCAGTTCGGCCATCAGATAAGCAGATATGCTGAATTTTAATAAGATTAACTACCTCAGAAAATATATGGCTTTATAGTGGCTTTGATGCAGAAGCACACTGTGTGTTTTTAAACACATTTGCATCCTTATTGCACCCAACTCCCTTATTTGAAATGTCTGAATTAAGCAAAGGGGAATAAAAGAAGGGGTCAATTGTGGGGCTGGAAGAAGTGGACAGAGAATGTGCAGCTTTGGAGGTATTCTGTACTTTCACCTTTGGCTTCAAACTAATCAAATACACAATCGAACAACTTAGAAACACTTTAGCTGACAAAGAGGTGATCAGGTTACACTGTTCTGTGTTTAGCCCACAGTATTTAAGCGGTGACAAACAAAGGAAAAGGTGGTTTCTTGTGGAGTGAATTTTATCCCATTGTTGCAAGCAGAGGACATATTTTGTTAAACGACTAATTCATTTAAAATAAAATTCACAAATTAGTCTTTGGGGGAAGAAAAGTGATCTGTAAAACAAACCAAAAGGAATTCAATTCATAAAAATCAATTTAAAAAAGAAACGAATTGAAAAATACGGGTTTAAAAAAAAAAAAAAAAAACTATGACAAAAAAGGAAAACATCTACGAAAACAGTAAAGTTACTCTAAAAATCATTTTATGATTAAGACATTTGTCAGTTTTTTTTCTGGATTGCATTTTTTTTATTTACATTTTTTTTCAAGTTTCCATTCCATGTTCTTTGCTAAAAAGAATAAAGATATTTTTTTCTTTTGGGGGGGGGGGAGCTGTATTCTCATGTTTTATCATGATCACCAGACTATTAGATTTCATTGCCTTTAGTCCTCTAATGAGGCTTTCTTATAAATACAATAGAGTAAAAAGCATAGCTTCAGGAAGGCAGCATCTGGTCTGCTGATTCATTTCTAGGTGCCACACTGCACAGTGATTACATATATGGCTTTATAGTGGCTGGGATGCAGAAGCTCAGTATGTGTAGTGAGAAGAAACGGCAATGAACACGCTTTTCTCTAAACTCTGCAGGCTTGAAGCGTTTTGTGTCACCGCCTTGCTGCAGTTTGATTTCTATCTAAAGGGTCGTTTATCCTGTGGTGCTGGTGATAGATGGTGCCTATCACCAAGCCAGCAACATCTGTCGCCCAAATCAAATTTTCTCCCAATCCGTTTATGTTGCTGTGAAAGCGCTGAGATTGTGCTGATGTCATCCTCTTATCGTCAGCCATGAAGCATTGCTGCTCTGAATGCGCCGTAGCTACATGGGGATTAGTTGAAGGGAAGAACATGGAGGCTGCCGCTGGGATGGGATCAGAGTTTCTGACTGCTGAGCTGGAAGAGGATCTAAACAGATCTTAAGAAACATTCAGCCTCTGTGGGATTTTCATGTTCTGGATAATTTATTCCAAACACATTGGCAATTAATATAAAAGCCTCAGAGCAGCAGCTTGGCACGGGATCACAGAAAGTTCACTGGTTATATTACATCAAATTATAAATTATCTTTAATGGTTTGTTTGCCTCTTTTTTTTTTTTAAGAGAGATTTTACATTTCTTAAGCTGCTTTCATACCAATATTTTGTTGGTTTACACTTTTTCGGGACAGTTATGAACATGAAGAAGTGTGAATGTTTCTCACTATTGTCATTAAGTGATATTTGATCATATTTGACATATTTTAAAATGTCTTTTCGTTTTTTTCACATTTACAGAACCAAACATTTCTTTGTAATGACAACATCCTCTCTTCCATCTAGCCTCTGGTTTTATGACCAGCGGTAGCTTTGATTCCCACAGAGCTCTGACACAAAGCATCAGCAGCCAAACAGGAGTTCATCGCTTCCATAAGATCACTAGGCTTTAACTGATTATTGGGCTTAAAATCAGAGACGCTATTTGCAGCCACAGCAGGGAGGCTGCAGCAGTTCTCATCACATTGGACGTCTTCATGTGACATCTGTCAGTTAGACCTTCAGATGGTAAAAACAAGTAGGAAAACTCTCCACTTGATTAACGGGTCTACAGCAGAGCGCTGCGATGCGAGAGACACTCGATGGGCAACAGAAAAAAGGACAAGAGTTGAGGAGAATAATCGATCGTTTCATTTTTGAAACTCTTGACTATCATCAAGATTTAAATACCATTAATCGACCAGCCCTATTTTTTTCTAATCCA
>JAUZNJ010065495.1:0-26776 GCA_034780135.1 Jordanella pulchra
CAGTCTTCTACATGCTTTGCAAGTGGGAAAACCTGAAAAATCAACAGTGTATCAAATACTTGTTCTCCCCACTGTACATGGTAAATGTACTTCTGTGAGTCCTAGTCCTGTAATCGAGTCCTTTGTAAATATCAGGACCCTTAGAAAAGATGTTACAAGATTGGAGCAAAAGGTTACAAAAACCTGCCCTGTTCTGCCACAGGTTCTGATTTATTGAAGTTGACCCGGGAGGACCTGGTCCAGATTTGTGGACCAGCAGATGGGATCAGACTCTTCAATGCACTCAAATCCAGGTTAGTCTATATCTGCTTGTTTATTCAGCTTGCTGAAGCACATTTATGGTCAGTGTTTTTCGGGGGGGGGGGTGGGGGGGTGTGTGAGTGCTTTCATCTTTATTGCATTTTTTTGTTGCTAAACTTCCTGTGGCAGAGAGTGTGTAGGAGTGTTTGTATTGACTGACTGGTCTTCATGCAGGTCAGTGCGTCCCAGATTGACGGTTTACGTCTGTCAGGAGTCTCCTCAGGGGAGCCCCCTGCTGGAGAGACACTGCACAATTGAAAATGGAGAACACCAGAGCTCTGCTAGTTTACATGGTGAAGAAACCGTTTCCGCCTTGATACCGGTGAAGTACTGAAGTGTTTTACTGTTTGCACCCGTCTTTGATGCTCTCCTCCCTCTGTCTCTGCAGTGTACCATGCTCTGTATTTAGAGGAGCTCACAGCTGCAGAGCTCATCCGTAAAATTGCATCAGTGTGTGGCATTCCTTTGGGAAGGATCCACCAGGTGTACAGGCAGGGTCCGACAGGCATTCACATCCTGCTAAGTGACCAGGTACGAGCATACAGGCATCCTTTTATTTAAGCACAACTAACTGGATCCAACCATCTAATAACAGAGACCTTTTTATGTTATTATAATGTGTGAGCTTGAGTTGTAATCATTTCTGCTGATCAGGTTTAGCATACTAAAAACATTTATACCCCTCTTCCACAAATTGAAATTCTTTTTTGGGGTTTTTATATTATCCAGAGGAAAAAAATACTTTTTTATTATTATTATTTAATCTTCTGATGCAAGTATATAAATCTTTGGTTGAAAAAAATTTATTTATTCTCCTTTACTTTAATACTCCTTGCATTACAATCCAAGAAAAGGTATTTGGTAAAAAGGCCTCTCAAGTACTGAAATTTAATAATTCTTAATTTAAACATAATTATCAGACAGACAAAGATATGACGTTCCGTACAAATACTGGTATTGAAAATCGTGTCTCAAGAGGTCGTGGCGTTTATGAGCAAACATGACATGCTTTCTACAAAGGGGGGTTGCATAGCTTCAGCTGAGATGGACCTTTCATGAATCTGACAGGAAGAGAAGCGCGGTTGCAAAGTAAAACGCATTAGCTTGAGGGGAAATGGAAAGTCAGGTTTGCCCCTGTTAAGAATCTCACACACGCAGGCGAGACAGACTGGGACATAAAAAAATCAGCAAAACATTTCAATAAACAGAATCTCTTACCTATAATAGGAGTTAGGACAGAAAACAGATAAAGTGAAACAGTGATCCTCTTAGTGCCTCAAAAAAAGAGAAGAAAAAAGAGTAGAGGAAAGCACAGGTTTCTTTAAATACAGTTCAAATTATATTTTTAATATATTAAAACCCTCTTAACTGTTCTGTTTTAAAAGCATTCATGAAGTGAGCCTTTGCTTGATGGCCTCGCCGGTTGTTTTTGCTTTTCATCTGACCCCGTCCAAATTAGAGACCTTGTTTCAGTTTGTTGGAGAGAAGTTGAAAAAAAAAAAACCTGCAAAGATCAGGGTCTGCTCTCCCTACATTGCAAGAGTCTCTCTGTATTCACTGCAGTCAGTGTGACATGGAAAAAAATCCCAACGGAGATTAAAAGTTGGATGCAACCAGTGTGACCCGGGCTTTACACATGGAAAAAATAGAATACTGTAAATGACATGCTGGAAACGGCTGAAGAAACCCTTTTCAAAATCATGTTTTCTTGTGAAACATCTTTTTACATGACATAAATACTAGAACCTGGTGAAGTACCACCAGTTGGAAGATCTTCTGGCTGCTAACGTGCTTTTGACCTACATTAGCAACAGCAGGCTAAGCAGACAGAAGTAACTTTGTGTAGATAAAGAGTAGTGGATGGATATTTTAACAAACTGTTTATGTTGGATGCAATTTGTTAAAGAGGAACTTGCTTTTGGATCCCAAAACTGAAGATCAATAAAGTAACAAGAGTTATTATTACAGGATGTTTTTTTACTTTTACTTTTTTCCTATCCTGGATTTCATTAATTCAAAGAGTTTGTTTGAAAAGCAGTTACTGTGGGGTGGTTAATGATAAAAATTACACTTGTTAGTATAATTGGTGTCCTGAAGGAACCAGTTTTAGTTTTTTATGGGTATTTTGTTTGTTTTTAAGATCAGTATTTTACTGTGAAGCTATGATTGCTGTGGCATGCAGTCACAGTCATACAGTTGCCTAAGAAAGTCTGCAAAGAAGTAATTAGGGTTTTTGTTTTCATTCTCACCTTTATGGTTGTCACGTTGGTACCTAGTTTCACTTATAATGTCGTGCCTAATCAATCCAATCTCATTCATGTAGCTCTTGACAAACCGACTGGATTAAATTGCTGCACCAAGCAGAATCATGCAAGCTTTGCCTCTTTTTTTTTCCCCCTCTACCTGGAAAGATTGTGAGGGAAAATAAGTTTTCAGAAGAGAAACATATAGCAAGTAGTGATCAAAATAAGTTGGGACACAAAACTGAAAGTACCACACTTTTACAAAAAAAACAAACAGGAAAAGCACTCTAAATAACAAATAGATGGATTGATTATGACTAATGGTAACTAAACTTGTTGAAAATTGATGGAAAATCTCATATTCTGTCTAGATGTGCCTATTGTAAATGAATATTAACCCTCCTAAGATGACGGGCAGGTTGAACAGAGGTTAATCAGAGCAGTTATGGACTGTCTTTATTTGGATGTAGAAAATAAAATAACCACAAATATCGCTGACATGCTTTCCATAGCCTGCTGTTATCCCGTTACCAGATTTTCTTGTTTTATTTGTCTAATCTTGATTCAATATTAAATCCTATTTGCAGAATATTGGCAAACATTTAAATGTATATATTTTTTTTTTACATTCGATGCTTTGTTTTCCTCTTCTTAGATGGTTTACAACTTGTCTGACGAGAGCTGTTTTTTGATCAGCACTGTCAAAGGTAAACGTGTGCTTCAGAGATAAAGCAGCTTCTGGTAGCAATCCACATTGTCTGTATATGAGGGTTTACTGTACTTTTCATCCCGCCTGTTCTCCCCTACAGATGAGTTGGGCGAAGGACTTCATCTAATCTTGAAGTAGTGAGGAGCACAGATGGCGTCACTAATACTCCACCCTCTGCTTTGAAACAGAAGCCTCCTTCTGTCGCTCTGCATCCTCCTCGTCTCTCTTTAACGATCACTCGATGGAGCACAGAATGACTGCGCTGAAGCCATGTAAATGTTAGAATCTGACATGGGTCTGACCACTGTTTCATATTGAAAACATTATTAAAATGAAGGAGATCAGTTACAAAGTAGAGATAGGGGAGGATTTGAGATCAGGGGGGTGTTTGACATTGTTCTGTGTATTTTGATTTTATTATTTTTATATATGTATATGTACATATATATGTATCTGTACATATATATGTATTTGGTTTCTGTGTGAAAATGGGAGGGTGCGAGATCCAAGGGAGAGGGGTGGATGGTGCTCTGGCATGCAAGAGACAGCAGGAAGTAAAAAAAGTCACCTTATTGCTTGTTGCCCTTCCTAAACAACCAGCGTTAGGCCAGTATTTGATGAAACTGTACTGCTGAACAGCATGCAATCCATACCAAGTTGCTTGAACAAGAAACTTACTCTGCTTACTTAACATTGTTTGACGGGGATGTCTTAATTAAGCTTTCTCTAATTGGCTGAGCGTGTTAACTCAGAATATTCAGGGTAAATGGGTGGAAGTGCTCTCTATTTTCTTCAGTTTTTTTTTTTTTTTTGCTAATAAATTTGAGCTAACATCACATAGTTTCACACTTTGTGATATGAACTTACAGCCATATCTTTGTCGGCATAACGTCTCGGTTCAGCTAACGTACGTCTAGTAAGGCCTGCGCTTTTACCGCTTTTAGTTAATCCTTTGAGTCGGCTCTTTCTGTTGCTCTTCTGGTGCCATACGGGCTCATTGGTTTAGCTTTTTATCCCAAAATATACACGAGTACAAAGATGTCATTATTTGACTCCTGTGGTTTTTTGTTTTTTTTAAAATACTGGTTTACAGAATTATGGTGAAATGATTTTGGAAATTGGTTAATGAAACCCCTCAATGATGTTATCCAGGTGAGCATTAGTGCCTATCAGGAAAACCAACATACTTTAGTGGACCAAATGGGCAATGATCAATGAGTGTGCTCTGGGAGGAAATAAACCACAGTGAATTTTGAATTTGTGCAAATTGTAAGCACTAAATCTGGTTAAGAAGTGGGTGGAGTAAACGGCAAAATTCACACTGGTGCCTAAGCCTTGATTCCAGATCTGTTGGAAACGTGCATCAGGGGATCAACATCTCAATAAAATTTACAAATCATTGAAAATTGTTCTTGGTAATTAATTTAAAAAGGTGAAGCTCAATAGAGACCGTTAAACAGGCCTATGCAGTCACATTAAAAGCTTGTTTATTATCTGGCAGAGTTGCTAATACCCTCTACGAGGAGGATAACTGCTAAAGGTTGCTTCTTTCAAAAGCTGACTATCCAGAGAGCTGCATCCAGATGTGTTAATGGAAAGTTTAGTGGAAGGAAAAAAGAAGAGGGTTTGTTGAAGTTGGGGATGAGTTGCTTAGAGTCATAATAAAATAAAATGTAACATTTTATTTAATATAAAACTGGACTTTAAACCACTAAGCAGTCAGACCTTTTTCTCCTCAATCTAGAAAAAAACTTCTGCTGCCATCTCTGGCCCAAGAGAAACTTAATCTGAGGAATGGGAATATTGTGCTTCCCCTCCTGGGTACATCTTTAGGTGTTGACTGGCTGCAGTCCACACCTTAAAAATATCTGAACTCTTGGACAAGATTAGTGTCACAATATTCTCAAGATTGTACTTTTGCACTTTATATATACGTTTTCCTTCCATTTAACTTTTTAGAAATATGTTTAGCTACAGCTCTGCAATTATCCAGCTTCTTTAGGGTCTCAATGACATGGTTGTGTGGACCATAAAATGGCCATAACATTACATTTGTGTAATAACACGCCCCCGCTCACACACACAATTAAAAAAAAGAAAGGTCTTATGTTGTATTCTGAGAATTTGAAATTGATGGTTTCAGTTGGTGTAAGCCTTGTTTATCAGAGTTAGGATGTGTCTCTGTTTAATAAATCTGGGTTTCACTTTATGAATTGAATTACTGGCTGAAATGTTTTCCATTATTGATTTTTCTGACTGAGATGCTCCTATGTGCAGCAGGCGATTGATAATATACCAGAATGCCACTTTTTATTAACAAAACAAAACCAAAAACAAACAAAACTTGGTGTACCCTAGCACAGAACATACAGGTCATGTGTTTAGAGTGGCCTTACTAAAAGTAAAAGGAAACCTCCCGACTCTGGAGGCATCTGCTTTGCTTCCAGTTTGATTCGCTTTGGCATTTTTGAAGAGGTTTACATGTGAAGGTGTCAGAATGTGTGCATGTGTATCATTTTGTTCATTATGTCTGAAACGTTTTTTTTTTTTCTGTTAGTATAAGAAGTTGTGTTTAGCTTGCTACTTAGTGAAGAGAATGTGGATATTTGGGAGACCGATAAAATTTGTCAGTGAGTGTATCCCCCTACTTTCTCCCCGTTTTCTTTTTCCATACATTAGAGACCAAGCCTGCACTGAAGAAAATCACAAACTTCTAGCTCGATGTGTAGTCAGTAGTCCTACACCCCTTTCCCCCCCTCCACATCCTTTTCAAACTAGATCAGAAAGAAATCGCCAAAACTCTTAAGGCTTTGAAAGCAGCTGTTTCTGTCTTGACATGCACCAGGGCCAGGACTGTAGCTCTTAAGGTGTTTATATAGATATGAGTGCTACAGCAGAGAAACCTGTGTTCATCTGACTAATTAGAATAATAATGGATGTAAAAAAAAATTGAAGATTTAGTCTGCAGAAGGCCTTACGATGAGGTCTGCCATCTTTGTGAGCACGAGCCGGAAAGAGGTGACCACTGTTAACCTGATGTTTCTCATGTGCACAGTATCATATGCTGGAGATGTACACAACCACATGTGCTGGGAATAAATAATTTCATAACTTTGTTCTGTGTCCTGCATGTTTACTGAAGAACAGTGCTCAGGTCAAGCTCTTTAAGCTGAAATTAGTTTGCAAATTCAAAATTTATTTTCAGATTGATTTTTCTAAAAGTCTTAAGATTATGTTAATACAAGTGTGACTCACACAGTGAGTGTTAGGTAGGGAACCATTTGTTTGGATGGTTTACTATTAATACTGTTCATACTAGATTTTTAGGTCATTCGCCAAGTTTACGCTAGAGATTTAATGGAGGTGCAGAAGTTCCAAGAAAGAAAAATATATGGTAATTTGTAAATAAAGTACCCACTATTTAAAGATGTCAGTTAGCTTAATGTAAAGCCCAGTCTTTTGTGTTATATCTACCAATTTTACAAATCCATGGACTGTTTCTGTTTTATATTGCAAAATTCATAGCATATCCTTAATATTAGGTGGAGAGTATTGATACATTTTCAAGTCTTCTCATAAATACTGAATTAAATTTGAAACTAGACTTTGACTAGACCATCCTAACATGCACTGGGTTTAATCTAAACCATGTAGCTTTTGCTTTTCTTGGGTCATTATCCTGGTGAATAGTTATATCAATTTTAGTTATAAGATCACTTTATGCTTCTTGATTTCCTCTTATGCTTAACATGACATGAGAACTATTATTAAATTAAAATATCAATAATATAGCATTGGTTTAGTTCTGAGACTATAGTCAATTTTTTGCCCAGTTGAATTTATGTGGTTAAAACAGTTTTAGTTTAATATACAAGTTGTAGAAAGCGCACCCTTCAGTAAATGTATCAGTCCTATATTTTTAAAAAAAAAAGTAACATATGCAGAACACAGATAAATGGGAGATTAGAAAAATAACCATGAATATAAATAAAACCTTATTTTTATTTAGAATTTATTCAACCTAATTTGCCATTATAAAATACTCATGATCTTCATTAAAAAAAAAAAACATTTATTTTATCATCCCCTTTCTTGAGCAATAGGCGAATCGTTTCTGAGTCTGCGCAGTTGCACTTACCGTTGTCCATGACGTAATTGACGTTCTCTGTCAGAAACCAGGAAGTGGGTCGGTGGCCGTTGTTTGTGTTCCTTACCCAAGATTTCTGTGCCTGATTCTTTACTCGGTTAAAGTCGTCACGGGCCGAAATGGCAACGTTTATTTCAGTCCCGTTAAAAAAGTCATCCGAAGTGGACCTGGTGAAGCCGCTGTCGAAGTTCGTTACAGCCTCGTATCCAGCGGGCGAGGAGCAGTCTGAGTACCTTAAAGCCGTGGAGGAGTTGAACAAGCTTCGCAAGAGCGCGTTGGGAAGGCCGCTCGACAAACACGAGAGCTCACTGGAAATCCTACTGAGGTAAAAACTGTCTGAAAGGCAGAACAAGTTAGCTACAATAAAAATGTAGACTAACAGAAAAGATGTTACTATTGGTTTTGTTTATTTAACTTAGTTACCGCACCCAGGGGGGTTAGCTTCTAGCGGCTAACGTGATAGCCAAAAAGCTAAAATTTCAGATGTATTGACACTTGTAGAATCTTGCTTATTGGTCAATATAAACCTAAACTAACTACCATTTATCTGTGTCAGTCTACTTCACAATATATTTTCTCTTTCACAATAACTCATAGATAGCTGCTTTCATCTGAACTGTTTCCTCCCTAAATCGTTTTAATAATGTTAAATATAATGCTATGCGCTATTCTAACATTATAAATATAAACTAAATATACAGCGAGCGCTAACTCCAGCTTTCATCTTTTAGCTTAGTCATTCCTGGTCGGCATCACCAGCCAATCAATGAATGAAGAAGAGCATTTTTTTTTGAGCTCTTGGGACAAAATCAAGTGCTTTCCATACGATAAAAGCACCAGACCTGTTTACAGATTTCTAATACAACAAATACATTTCGATCTAAATGAGAATTAGCATTGAATTAAATAACATCGTAAAATATAGCGGTTAATTAAACAATGTCACATCTACGTTTCATCTAAGCAATCGGTAATATTTTAATAATCACTGGAAGAGAAAAAACATCACAATTAATAATGTTAAGCTAAAAGTACAGGATTTCTACAATTTTTACTTGGTTTATATTTAATGAAATAATGGAAATAGAAAATGTAATTTTAAAACAAACCTAATTTCTAAAAATCAGCTGGTAACATACCCATAGCATTGCATCCAACGGCAGAAATATCTTTTTTTTTTTTTTATATGGATGGGGTGCACGAAATTGAAAGTCCATTTACTGTTCCTATCAGCCAGTTATTATTGACAAAATGTCACTGCTTCCAGCCACTTTGCATAGAGGAACTCAACAGTGAACGTTGTTCACTAGGCTTATACAAAGTTTCTGTGTTCTCAATTTTGGCTGCCAGACTGTTATCAAGTAATCTTTGTCCTTATTTTGTGGCTGAAACCTCAGTAATGACTGTATCCTTTTTTTCCATGTCTAAAAAAAATCCATTAACCTGTTCTAACCAACATAGCTGATGTGTTGTTGGTTGTTTTTTTTTCTCAAATCTAAAATACAAAGCAACTTTGCCCTTTCTATTTTAGTCTTGTTCTGACTCATTTCTGAAATAAAAAGCCAAGGCTCTATAAATATATTAGTACTGACATTCCTAATTGTTTTCCTCCATTTTCTTTTTTTTCTGTGGACCACTTTGCCACTGTCTGACCACAGATTGTTTTGTTTTTATATTCTCTATCAACAAAACTTTTCTCAGTGTTATTTATAGCCAACATATGGGAGGGCTCAAATACTGGAGCTATGTAGAACAAATAGTCAACTTCCGTCATGTGACTTCTGTTATGCAAGCTGTGTGAACTTGATTAGTCACTTTGGGCACTACTTTTGATCTGTTTGGGTAGCTTTAGATTAAAGATGCTCCTTTTTATATTAATCTTCTTAACCAGAAACGATTCCCGTTTGAATTAGGTTAAGAGTGAGAATCATAGATGATCCTTCTGGACAGTAATAATTTGCTGTTTACTTTATAGTCTGATGTTTCCTTTTTTTGTATGAAAAATGTTAATATTATAGAGAAAACTGTGCCTGGCGTACCCGTTGGATCTTTACATTTGCATATAGGGAAGCAAGTTAATCCCTATTCATGCACAAAAGTCTTGGATCAGAGCCAGTCCTGGGGAAATCTGTAGATGAACAGGATCCCTCTGCATTTGTAACTCCTTGCTAAATAAGTTGACAGTCATTAATTTACCCCTGAAAATAATAACATTAAAATATCTTTGTTACCTTTGTCTTAATTACATTTAGGGGTTTTTTTTGTAATTATGTGCCACTTGATATTAGATCGTTTTAGGCTAAAGTCTGCAACAAATAGACTGTTTTTGTTGCTTCTTGGGCCTTAGCATTCCTCTTTTTTTTTTTTTTTTTTTTTTTTTTTTTTTTGCCAGGTAGTCAGAGAGACGAGTCTCCTTAGTGTTACCTTGGAGACAAGTGTTTGCATGGGACATTATTTTCCTCTCCCTCTCTTTAGCTCAGCCACGAGGCACGCCTTGTCTCAGCTTTCCTGCACGGAAACACAACCGAGTCTTTGTGCGTCTGTGATGGAAACAGACTGGATGTGGGTTCTGCTTAGAAATCCAGTTTTTGTATGTGCCCTTACTCTTTTGAAGAATAGAAGGGTTGATAACCTACTGATAGGGGATTCCCTGTCTGTTTTTATCTTAAAGTTAAAAATAAACAGTTTAGATCACGTCACAGTTATTAGGAGTCCAAAAGCTGCTGAGTGTGTGGGTGTTTGCCTGCCTGCCTGCCTGCCTGCCTTGGTATTTTCTTTATCCTGAGTCACTGTCAGATTTCCGGATGGTGCAGCATTTCCCAAACTGCATCAGACGTCACATCCATTACCGTCACTATACCTGATCCAAAAAATGTTATCTGGTAGCTTTTCTCTTTCCTTTCACTTTGTAGATTACATTGTTATGCTATATGGACTTTAGAGCATTATATGCTCTAAAGCAACATGACCAGACTAACTCTAAAGTTTGATTGTTTTTTTTTCTTTTCTTTTTTTCCAGATACTATGATCAGCTGTGTGCTATTGAGCCCAAGTTTCCCTTCTCTGAAAACCAGGTAACTGAGCAGCACTTATGACTCTGGATTAAACGGTTCATTAAACGGAGAGGAGCTTGAACACAAAGCTTGCTTCTGTTTCTGCAGCTCTGCCTAACGTTCACATGGAAGGATGCCTTTGATAAAGGATCCCTCTTCGGCGGCTCTGTCAAGCTCTGTGAGTAACACTTTGATAAACATTTTTGTTAGAGAAAATAACAGACAATCATTATTATTCTGTTTCAGCCGCATGGAGCACATTTTTTCCTTTTTTATATATTGATTTAACCCATTTTTCACTTTTATCTTGGTATGAAAACGAACACAGAGATAAAGATGCCACATGACACTGAATTTGGCCCCTTTTAGTATTTTGTGTTCTTAAAAAATCTGCAAGGACTGTAGTGATTATTTTGTTTAAACTTTCTTCCTCGTCAATATTAGATAAGTTAATGTTTTCAGCCATGTCCTTTGAAAAATCGATTTTTTTGCTTTGACTGTTTTCTTATCCTGCAGCTTTGGCCAGTTTGGGCTACGAGAAAACATGCGTGTTGTTCAACTGTGCAGCTCTGGCCAGTCAAATCGCCGTCGAGCAGAACACTGATAACGACGAGTGTCTCAAAGCCGCTGCCAGATACTACCAGGTGAGTTTAGGTTTGTTTAGCAAACTTTTTGTATTGTGGGATATTTGTTCTTAATTTAGTGAAGTTTTAAGTTTTTTTGACCAGTTTGGTCATTGTAGAGATAAATTTTTGTTCCAACATTCTCTACAACAACTCTACAAACCCCTTTTTGTTGAGAAGTTTTAGAAAGCTCAATTTTTCTTTAAGTTTCCGCTGTCTCTTTTTTTTTTTTTTTTTCCAATAATATTGGTGTTATTTTTTCTCCATAGTCTTTGGTCTAGTCAGATAAAAGCTGAGAAGTGATAACCTTCCCTGATTCTAGCTGTGATTCATCCTTTGTAGGCTTCCCTTTCCTTTTTCTGCTTAACATCAAACTATGATTAAAAGCTCAATCTGATCTATTTTTTTTTTCTTTCAGTTGGCCAGTGGGGCATTCAGTCACATCAAGGACACGGTGCTCTCTGCGTTGAACAGAGAGCCTACCATGGACATCTGTCCTGAAACTGTAGGAACTCTTAGCACCATCATGTTGGCCCAAGCCCAGGAGGTCTTCTTTCTCAAAGCCACTGCAGGTAATGAAAAGAAAAACTGACCCTGCAATGCTTCATCATGTAGCCATTAACAGCTTTGCTGCTGCTGCCTTTGAATTGTGCTTCATATTTCTTAGATGTCCCATAATTGGGACACCAGCACGTTTTACCTGCTGTTACAGTTTTAAGATGTGAAACACACAAAAAAATAAAACTACACTCACTTCTTTACTGATTACAGCAAACTTTGCAAGTCTCCAATTAACCAACACTGCACTTTTTTGTCTTGATTAACTTCTAAAGATGACAGGTGCTGTTTTGATCCAGTCTGCAAAAAACGTTTCTGACCCGATTCTGTCTCCGAAGTTGCTCGTTAGTCATTTATATAAAAGAGGTTTCTATATTACACAAGGGATTAAGCCCTCTTTTTAAAATAGATACGTAATCCGCTGTGTTAACTACGTCCTTTTAAAAAGGTTTTTGTCCTATGATGGGGAAATACATTTATTACCTTAAAAAGCGAGAGTGTCTCAGTCGCTGTACAATATGTTTGATCAAAAGTATATTTATTCAACAGACCGGATGAAAGATGCTGTGATTGCAAAATTGGCCAATCAGGCTGCAGATTTCTATGGCGAAGCCTTCAAGCAGTGCCAGTACAAGGACAACCTCCCAAAGGTAAGTCAACAAAACCATCACAGAGTAACACACGTTGGGACCACTAAACAGCTGAAACTTGATTCCTAGTAATGCCTGGTTCTCAGGGCAAGTTTTTAAAAAAAATTGCAGGTGATTTTTCCAAACCGAAGAGCCCCCAGACATGACAGTAACCAGTCACAGAGTCAGCAGGTTTGGTCCTGCTCTGACTAACGTACAACTAAACAGAAAGCACAACACATGGGTGATTCTTCAACTACTGAAGAATTTGTGTCTCGTGCAGAAATAAACAAAACAAAAACAGATTTGTTATTTTTTTATTCATGCTGGTCGCACTAGACACACTTAAAAAATTATGATAGCTTAATTACTATTTATATTATTTATAATATCTTTTGTGTGCATGTTTAATATATTATATTGTTTTTTAATAAAAAGATCACCTGTCACAAGGGATCACTGTAATTTCAACACAATTTTAAACCACTGAATGTAACTTTTAACTTTTTTAAACCTTTGTCTACTGGCAACCACATCAGCTGTCATGTGACATGAGCGTTAATTGCAGGATATTAGTGTAAACTCTATGGAGGGAAGGGAAAGAAGAGAAAGATCAAAGTAAAGTTTTCACAATCAAGAGTTGGCTTATTTGGTCGCCATTTCCAAACACTTCATATTTCCTTTGAATGTACAAAAAATGAGGAAATGCTTTAGCTGCAGACCAGACCACTGTTGCCTCACCACACACAGCAGGTTTATGTCAAGAGATCATCCTAAAGGCCGTCACCCGCTCCAGGGAGTCTCTGAAGGGGAAGATTGTGGCTAAAACTGTTATCTTGCAGTGTGAACCAGGCATAACCAATGTATTCAGTGCGACAGGGACATCCAGACATTGGACACTGTATGGAGTGGTTTTGTGTTTTGTTTCTTTTTTTTTCTTCTTTTTTCCTTGTATAAGTGAGACAGATTGTGGGACTGTTCTAGCCTCTCTCCTCTCAGTGGTTCTTCATCCTATTTTCACTGTTATTGGTTGGTTTTAACTGGAACTGTTTTCTTTCTAACTGATTTCACACCATCAAGTAATGAGAAATAATTAAAAAAAAAACAAACTCCCGACTCATTGAAACATGAAAAACCTGAGGCAAGCTTTTATTTTGAAGGTCAGGGAAAAAAAAGTTAAACAGATGCTCACTGTTTAAAAAGTGGAAGGTTTTAGTTGAATATTTGCATTGATATTTAGATTGTTAAATTCACAGGTAAATAATTAACCATTGACCAAAGAATAGAACTAGTTGGAATTCATTTTTATCATATTTTTACATTTTTACTCGGGTATTTTTTGTTAGGAAGTTTGTATGCTTCAACTTTGCAAGATCTAATTATAATCCGACATGTTGAAATGTTAATTTATTTTACTTTGGGTAAGACTTAGACCTTAATGAAACTTTTGTTTCATTAATAGTACAACAGCCTTCTATAAAAAATAACATAGTTTCATAGTGTTGACAAAAAATAAAGAACTATACTGGTTATTAAAGCTGTCAACATGTCAAATATACAATTTATTTAGTGTTCATCGTCAACGTATTTATGTTTTTTTGCCTTTTTATGAACTAACACAACTAAAACTGCTAATTATCTGGATATTTGTCAGGCTAGGAGTCCTTTCAGTCAGCTGCTTCAATGATTAAATAGCCTTATTGTTACCAGCTTTAGTTTTAAAACGCCCGTGATAAAAGCTGCTCCTTCAGTTTCATCTTTTATTACAGTTGGAAATTTGTCTTAATGCTGGAACCTCTCTTTTTTAATAAGACAAAAGCGTGCAGCAACAAGTGGGGGAGGGGCGTATCATTAAATGGTAGGCTGCTGCTCTTGCCTTCTTTTTTTTTTTTTTCCCGCTCACCACCATCAGAACACACCAGGAAGAGACGGCCCTTCAAAGCTCACATGTTGCGTTGCATTCAATGACAGTGGGGCATTTGATATTTACGATTCAAATACTAGCTCATATGGTAAATACATTTACATTCTAGTTATTTTTTTGCGTATTAAATCCCTTGAAATGACTATTATCGTGACAACCCTGATTTGTTTACATACAGTTAGCGTACTGTGAAAATCTCATACCGGATCTTGCCTAATACTGTTCATTTGTTTAAACGAAACAAAAACTACGTTTTGTAAATGCGATTGCTGCTAAGCTTCGTATTAGCCGTGATGCATAAAAAAGAGCTGATGGTGATTCTGTTTGTAATACCTGGACACTTCTTGAAAAAAAAGCGTTTACTCAAAGGCGTACCTGGAAAGCAGGTCCGTGTTGCGTCCTGAGGTCTCCTGTTACACACAAACACGTAGATCAGTTGGGTGTTGCTTTGAGGTGTTGCAGCTTTTGCTGCAAAGTTAAACACTCATGGCCTCTTCTGTCTCTCTCTCTCCTGTTGTCTTTTTTTTTTTTTTCTCCCTGCATCCCCGGTGTTGGTGGCGGCTCTCATCTTTTGTGTGCATGTTTATGTTGTGCTGTAAAATGTGCACCCCCGCACCCACCCGCTGCTCGTGCTTCCTGGTTATTCGGCTTCCATGATGCCATCTGTGATTTGACCTTCCTGGTGTGCGTTTTCCCTCCTTTCGGTTTGCCTTGCTGTAATGCACGTGCGCGTCTGTGTGCCTGTGTGTTGCTCTATGGTTGCCTCTCCCTGGTCAGTATTTTTATTTTCAGGAAGTGCTGCCGGTGCTGGCGGCCAAGCACTGCATCATGCAGGCCAACGCCGAGCTGCATCAGAGTATTCTCGCCAAGCAGAAGAAGCGTTTTGGAGAAGAAATTGCTCGTCTGCAGGTAATTTCATTTGGCCTTTTTGTCATCGTGATTTAATGCCCACAGCAATGACCAAAACATAAGAAATAAATGATTTGAATTGTCTCACACTGCAGCATGCAGCAGAGCTGGTGAAGACTGTCGCATCTCGCTACGATGAGTACGTGAGCGTAAAGGATCTGACTGACAAGATCAACCGAGCCCTCACAGCAGCCAAGAAAGACAATGACTTCATCTACCATGACCGCGTCCCTGAAGTCAAAGACCTGGAGCATATCGGCAAGGCTGCGCTTGTCAAAGCCACGGCTATCACGCCTCCACTCAGCCAGAAATTCACAGGTATGATTATACAGAAACTTCTAAAATTGCTTGACTGATAAAGAAACCAAATCACCGCCATTACACTTCAGAAACACCAAACTTCCTTTTTTAATCGGAGATCTGTGTAAGAGCTCTCTCCCTTACAGATCATAAAAAGCAATCCACAGAGATGAAAGATTACTTTAAAGGGTGTGGTGGACAACTCTTACCGAAGCAGCATGCATAAGATAAATGTTTAGTATTTTTCCTCAGTGGTGTTTAGTTTTATGTTTTGCTTTGTTTTTACGTTAGCAAAGCTGCTGTCCACCGTCCTAAACCAACTCTACTGATACCTAAACATATTTATTTGACAACTCTGACTCTGGAAGATCATGTTGTGCCTCAGACTTAATCGACTTAGTTTTATACCACTACATCACATTCACTATCCTGGATAACCTCCCCTAATGGTTCATACTGGCTACAGCTTTTTTTACTGTCCACAAATGTCAACCAAGGGCTTATTGTTAGTGGGTCTACTTTACCCCCCCCCCCACATCCGTGTTGCAGCAAACGTAGATCGGCAATGTTCTGATTTCACAGAATCCCCTTGGTGACTGTGACCTGTTTTTATTAGCATCCCTACATCATTCCCTAAAACCTCCTAATATATTTATAACTTAACATCAAACTGGAGCAGAAAACACTTTAAACTTGGAGCTTAAAACATGTTTACATTAAGTTAGTTCTGTTCCCCAAAGTATCTCCTTCTTTACATTTTTTTATCTCGTTATAAAAGTGTTTTTAAAATATAGTATATAAAGATACATATGTGTGTTTAAAGAGGTGATATGTGTGTAACTTTGCTGCTTTACGTCTCAAGATATTGAACACTTATAAAATCTGCCTGCAGACTATTAATTATTAAGACCGTATTTGTCTGATATTTTCCAGTTTACAAAGCAATTCAGAGAAAAATAAACATCCATGTAAAGAAATGCTCAAGATAAAAAAAGGTTTATTTGAATTAAAAAAAACATAAAAATATGGGAAGAGGAAACAAACAAAAAGAATATGATGGTTTCTAATAAAAACTGAAGAAAATGGAAATAAATTCTAACTAATACATAAATACTAGGTTGAACTAAAAGGGAGGTTTCATTTATACTTTTTAAAGAATACACTCTTAGTTTGTCTTTGGGTACAAGCAGAAGACCTTCTCCACTTGATCTAAAGGACCCGATAACACAAAGAAATCTGTCTTTGAAGTATTTAATAAAAATAAAAAAAAATTAAGCGATTTTCCTCTGATATCATACAAAGCTGTTCTCGGATTAAAATAGTACAAAATATATTTTAATGTTTTAAGTGTGATTTTTACCCTTTTATCCTTTTGTAACATTTTGGATAATAAATGAGTCTAAATGTGCTCATAATAAACTTTATCCTTTAGATCTATTTGAGAAGATGGTTCCGATGGCCGTGCAGCAGTCCATGGGCATCTACGGTCAGAGGAAGGCCGAGACTGTGAACAGACTGGTGGGGACGATGAGGGAGGCCACCAACCTGTGCAACGGGTACGATGCATGAGACAAACTGCTTTCATTTGTTAAGGGCATCGTGGACCAGTGATCTTTGTTTGTTACTATTAAACATAATTTGCCATTTGTTTTATTTTTTTGTTTAGTCCGATGCCCTGAGGTGATATTTACATTTGAAGGCCTTGAAAGATGTACAGCGTTTGTCTCATTCTTCTTCTTTAACTCTGTCAGGGTTCTGGCTTCTCTGAACCTGCCTGCAGCCCTGGAGGATCTCTCCGGAGACTCTATCCCACAATCCATTGCTGAGAAGTCCAGATCAATCGTGGAGCAGGGAGGGCTGCAGAACATCGAGAAGCTGATCAGAGAGCTTCCTGAGCTGTTGACTCGTAACCGAGAGATCCTGGACGAGGTCGGTGGAAGTGAACCTGTTCATTGAACGTCCTCAATATGTTTCTGAAAGTAGAGAGACTTCTATAACCGCAGGCTTCAGAGAGGAGGTTTTCCATATGGCTCTGCTTTCTTGTCAAAGCAGCCTGTGAATGTAATTCTCTTCAATAGCTGCCTTGGACGGCATGAATGTTGGCCGTTTCTGCCAAGGCTACCAGAAAAGCAAATTAATACCAAAAAACTCAGAATAATTACGAATGGCGTAAATCCCAGATCAGAATCAGAATTTAATCCACTGATCTTTGGGCCAAGGACTATGCCAGCATGTTTTTAACATCTTGCTGACAAACAATTAAACAGATGGGAAGAAAACGTAAGACAAAAACAAAAAGAAAAACAGGTTCTGCTTCCAGGTTTGTAGTAGTAGAAAAGTAAAGAGATTCAAGATGATTTAGACCCTGAGTATTTGTATCATTATTGTATGTTAATGTAAAAACTATAAGATTCCAGATTATTTATATTAAATGAGGAAATCCTGAATATCTATTAGAAATTATCCAGTTCTTGCTATATAATAAGATGGGAACAGAGCTTCCATAAAGTCAGCTTTATTTTATTTGCCTCATTAAGCTGCAAGTTGTGTTTTTATTTAATGCTTTCTGTTTATTTTGTTTTTTTATACAGACTAAAACCGTTTGATGTTTGCTTATTCTGCAGGATTTATTTCAGGTGGTCTTCAGGTTTGTTTTTAGGATTGTAGGTGATAAAGAAACATGTGAATTAATTTTAAAGTTGCAGGGAAGTTTATGATTGACCTCGATCACCTGGAATAAAATGTAGTGTGTAAAATTCAGACAAGACTAATAGACATTAGAGAGCCTGTTAACAGATTTTAGTGAATCACCCTGAACATCACCTTCAGAACCATGATCTCCATCCTCCTCAGTCTTTGTCCATAACATCAAATTCATAAATAAAGACACTGAGGTTTGAGTTTTTAACAGTATATTAAGTCTTGATCATATTTACATCTGCTGATATATTTGCTTTAGTCTCTGAAAATGCTGGATGATGAGGAGACGACAGACAATGAGCTGAGGAGCAAGTTCAACCAGCGCTGGAACAGAACCCCCTCTGGAGATCTGTATAAGCCCCTTCGTGCAGGTAAACCTCTGTCACTTTTACCCACTGCCTGCCCAGCCTGTCCTCCTTTATTTGTGACCACTTATTCACTGCTGCATCCATTTTTCTCCCCCGTCTCTTGACTTCTTCCCAGAGGGAAACAATTTCCGTAACATCCTGGACAAGGCAGTGCAGGCGGACCAGGTGGTGAGGGACCGCTACAACGCCCAGTGTGACATGATCGCCTTGCTGTGTAAATCGGAGAACGAGCTCAGCGCCGCCATCCCCTCAGCCAACCCGACCAAGACGCTGCAAGGCAGTGAGGTCTGTTTGCCATCTTTACACCTTGATCCAAACATGTTTTTTTTTTTTTTTTTGTTTTTCACTGTTTTGGTTGTTTAAAAAAAAATAAAATCTTCAGGCACATTCTTTAAGGCCCCCCCCCCTCGGGAGGATGTTTTATGATTTGTGGCCGTTTCCAAACCATTTTTCATATTGTTTGCTGACTTGGCGTTGGGTGTCACTGGGGAGCTTAAACAACTTAGCAAGCAGAACTGAAAGAGGAAGAAGTTCTCATCTCCTCAGCTACAGCTGCTGAAGGGAAACGGCGAACTTTTGGGATGTGCTGCAGCCTGCAGTCATCCTGACAGCGACGGCTGGATGGAGATTGATAAACACATCCTCCCCTGCAGGTAGTGAACGTCCTGCGCTCCCTGTTGGCCCAGCTGGAAGAGGTGAAGAAAGAGAGAGAGACCCTGGAGGGGGAAATCAAGGCTGTGACGTTCGATATGTCGACCACCTTCCTGAAGGCGCTGGCCCAGGATGGAGCCATAAATGAAGAGCAGCTGTCGCTCTCCCAGCTCGACCAGTCGTACGGCAGCTACAACCAGAAAGTGACGGCCAGCCTCTCCAAGCAGGAAGAGCTGCTGGGAAAAGTTCAGGTATGAATGGTTGATGTTGCTCTGCATTGTTAAAAGATTTTTCCCCTCCGGCGGGAATCAATATGTCTCTGTTGTGAACTCAGACGGCCCACCAGGAGTTCAGCAGCTTGAAGCAGTCCAACAACGAGGCCAACCAGAGGGAGGAGGTCCTAAAGAAGCTGGCTTCTGCTCATGACAGCTACGTGGAGATCTGCAACAACCTGCGCGAAGGGACCAAGGTTCTCTCTCTGCTTCAACATGGGCATCGTTATTTGCAGATTTCTCTTTCTTTTTCCTTTCAAACCAGGTCATTTCATTCTTTCCTTTTCTCCTCAGTTCTACAACGACTTGACAGAGATCCTGCTCAAGTTCCAAAACAAATGCAGCGACATCGTTTTCGCTCGCAAGACAGAGCGAGACGAGCTGCTCAAGTACGTAACGAGTGGATTATGTTTGCGATGACAGAAGAAGCAGGGCGTGAGCGACATACTTGCTGTCAGAGGGGTACTTCTAAACTTGGAGCAAACCCCACCTTTATTATTACAGCAAAACAGACGTAGCTAACCTTTAAAATGTAGAGAATGATTAAACCCAGGGGTTGATGTGCATGCTGGAAAAACATTGAACTTCAAGTGTTTTTCCAGGTCTGGATAAGTGCTCAAAGATAAAAATAGAAAATTGATACAGAAAGTTTATATTTCCAGATTTAATTCCTCTTTCGTTGCATAGAGCATTTATTCTGCAGAATACCTCAGTTTTCTTAATGGGAGCGCAGCTGTAGTGATGTTTAACTTGTTGTTCAGGGAGCTGCAGCAGAGCATCGCTAGAGAGCCCAGTGCTCCATCCTTCAACGTCCCCGCCTACCAGAGCACCCCCGCAGCGCCCGCCCCTGCTCCGGGTCCTACCCCTGCTCCTAGAACAGTCTTTGTAAGCCGAAAATCAACCCCATCTCTGATTCATCGTAACCATCTCCCTGTTTGTTCTAATTCCTATGTTTGTTTGTTTTTATTATTACTTTAGGCTCAACAACCTCCACAGGTACAACAGCAGCCCCAGCAGAAACCTCAGCCTCCTTCCAGACCACCTCCTCCAAGCTTCACCCCTCAGGCAGCTTCTGCCGCCCCCACCAGCCCTGCACCCACTGGTCCTCCTCCCACTAACCCTCCAGCTGTGGCTCCGCCCTCTCAGGCACAGGGACCACCTTATCCCACCTACCAAGGCTACCAGGGGTAAGTTTTCATTCTCAGATGACAGTTTAGTTTTTTTTACAATATTCTAAACTTTTAAAAAGAATGAGCTTCATTGCCTCCATTTTTTTTTTTTTTTAGTTGTTTAGAAAATGTGATAAAACTCAACTTTCAGCCTTTATCAACGACTCATTTTTCCTGAACTTCTGCCTAAGAATTGACTAATAAATACTAATGATATTATACTAAAAGTATTTTTTTCCTAAATGAATTTAAAACAGACATTCAAACTAAACACAGTCTGTCGTTCCCAAATCTGCACCAACAATAAAACAACTCACTGGACTGGGTTTAGCAGAGTCGCCTTTCTCTATCTCACAAAAGGAGGCTTTAAAGTTTCTCTAAACAAGATGCCAAAGGAGTTTTGAACCAATACCTGTTCTTTACGCAGCAGTGAGGACATGTCAAGTACCTGGAGACATTGCTGACTCAGTGAAAAACAGCTTCAAAGAGGACAGACTATCTGATCATATGAAACTAGAGAAACTCAATAATAATAATAACAGTGGAAGTTTTATTCAAAAATCGATCTTTTCTAATTTGACACAATTATTTCCATCTACTTTATATTACATGTCAGCTGTTTAAGCAAAGCTTTGCTTATTTTATGTTTGTAAAAACCTTTGTTTAGTGCAGAGTTATGTGAAGCCCCGCCCCTTTATCTATAGCAGAGACATTGACTGATTGTTTATATGAGAGAAACACCAGAGCACCGATGATGGGATAAGACAATAGGTTCTTAGGATAAGTTCTTGGCAAGATATCTGTATTTTTTTAATGGGGATTTGATTTCAATAAGCAGTTATTTGTCATCATTTAGCAACTGTGCTTCTTTCCTTACAAGAATTTTAAGCAAACTTTTAAAATGTGGTTTAAAAAAAAAGGCAAATTAGACGCGTTTTCCATCCATTGGCATAAATTAACCAGGCGATCTGTTAACGTTACGCTTGGCTGAAGTAAACAGGAAGTAGTGGAAGCTGCCTAACATGGACCACAGATCGACAACGTTTCAATAAAGGTTGATTTGACTGGAGGAGTTGTGTTTTCTCTTATCACATCGGCTAGTTTTAACAATGCTAGCATTAAAGGTAATCTATTTTTCCGATAACTGTAAAACAAGAACAACAGACTTGTATGGATTTTATTTAACGGCTGACGGCATGAAAGGAAAATCATAGTTTCTCAATAATTTTACAAATAAAAAGCTAAGGGATTAGTTACTATTTAGTGGTTTCCTCAGCCATGTCTGACTCTACCACATCATTTAGAAACAATGATCATCTAGGCAGACCTTAAAAGATTATATTTTCAAACTTGTTGGCCTGATGCTGCACATTACCCTGAACATCACTGGTTACACTTTTTATGGTGGGATGGGCATAAATGTCAGCCTTTAGATCTACAGATTTTATAGATCCTGTATCTTCCTGATAAAATCTTGGCAGGTTGTCATTTTAATGTGACATTTTAAGTTTTAAAGTGCATAAAAATATTGCCAAACTGTGGGAGTTACCTTAACTTAAATCTTTTCTGCATGCTGGATTAATTACTGCATGTAGATATATATTTTTTATAACTCTAACTTTTTGTTATCTGCAGATACTACCAGATGTCTATGGGCTACAATCCTTATGCTTACGGGCAGTACAACATGCCCAGCATGCCCTACATGCCCTACCAGCCTACCCCAGGGCAGGGAGGATACCCAGGAGCGCCCCCTGCAGGACAGCCCTACCCTGGCTACCCACAGCAGCCCCCCCAGCAACCCTACTACCCCCAACAATAACTCCGCTCTCCATCCCCTCTTTTCACACGTTAACACCAAAAAAACATAGGAAAAATATCCTCAGCAATAACACTTCATTTCAATCATCCGCCTTCATCTTAACCTCTTAGGTTTTTCTCACCATCAGCAGCTGTAAGACAGAGGACCTCAGAGCTGCTTTGCACTTTTTTTCTATAAATCTCAAACTTTATTTTTTTTCCTCACTACAAAGTCTTTATTTCTATTTTCTTTCTTCCTTTAAAGTTTTCAAACAGCACTTTTCCTAAACTGCTTCATCTTTCTCCAGTCCAGTAATCCCCGTCTCTTTCCTCCTGAGGTTATTTTGTTCTTCTCTTGCTGTTTTGTTGATTAGTTTAAACTCTAAAGCGTTCCCTCTGATAACTGACTCCTTGAATGAGGTGGACTGCTGTAAAAACACTCATGGACGAATCGGATCGACTCTTCCTTTTCCTGGTTCGGAGGGTCGTCTCGCTCTCTCGTCTGGGCGAGCGGTCATTTCTAGTCACTCCCTCGCCCAGGTAATCACTGCTTCTCTGTCGGCTATAATCCTATTTTTGTAACAAATACTGATGCCTCATGTATAAAAAAAAATAAAACTAAACCGATAGGTTTTTCTATTGTAGTTAAAGACGGAGGTTTTTTTTTGGTTTTCTGTTTTCTTTCTTTCACCCAGGGTTTGTGGGTTCATTTCTGTGTTACAATCAAAAGCTGTACAACTGGGAGATGATGATTGATTATTATTATATAAATATATATAAATAGGACTCTGTATGTGGTTAACCAAAATATCTCTGTGTGCTGCCCGCTCATGCTCTGTTTTTATTTTTATTCCTCGGCTCTAATGTGATTAAAAGGAAAAAAAGAGACAACCAGCCGGAGGTTTGTGTGTATGTTTACATTAAAAAGCTGGTCAGGAGTTAACAGGCACTCATCATTGGTGTGAATGTCATTCATTTAAAGAGTTTAATAGTTTATAACAGGAGGAATATTTGATTTGTGGAGCTGCAAGTTTTCTGTCTAACAAACCAAGGCAAAGGAAATGAAATGGTTATGTTGGATTGAGCGGTATGACAGAATATGTACATCACTAACATAAAAGTCCTGTCGTTTCTTCAGAGAGGTGCTTTTAATGCACTCAAGTTGTGAGAAAAGTATTTCCAACTTGGTATTTTTTCAGAAGCATCAACTGATGAGTAAAAGTTGGTTAAATAGTCATCAGACGGCAGTCAATAAAACATTAAAAGTCCAAAAGAAATCCGAGGTTTTTAAACCTCTGACTGACCCTGAAGAAGAGCGGCCAGAAGAGGGCAGTCCTGCAGCTCACAGGAGGGAAGCAGCACTTCACCTGCAGTTATTATGGCTTCTTTCCCACCAAGTAGAGAGTAAATCATCCCGTTCATCTAATCGGAGGCCTTTTGACCCTCCCTTTCTCAGCACTGAGGACGGATCCTATTTAGATGGCATGCAAATTACGTAGCAGTGAGGTTGCGATCCTATCCAGTCATATTTTACCTGCAGGTGATTTCTCTAAAGGCGGATTTCATCCCTGGATATTTACTCAGTGTCAGAAGACACTAATGATTTCGTATATCTCCTCCCTCTGTGTGTATGCGTGTGTTTGTACGTGTGAGGAGGCAGATGGTGGCGCAGTGTGATGTCTGGAAGGATGCATGGAGATGTTGGCAATAAGCTGCTGGTCTCCTGCCTGCATCCATCACTCCACCTCTCTCTGTTTTCCACTCTTTTTGAATCCCAACCACTAAAAACCTCCAACAGAAAAAGCCTTCACCTAATTCTCTCCCCATGCTTGGTTTCCTTTCATGCTATTCGTGGTGGTTTGCTTTGCTCTTGAAGCTTCTGCCACACACCGACAGTCTCTAAATCCTCAGCTGCTCTCGTGGCTCATCTGTTTCTGCTTCCCATTCGTCCGTCCTTGCTGCCCAAGCTGTGAGGCTCTGGCAGCAGCAAGGCATCCACACTGGTCAGCGTCGTCCTTGGCTTACAAACTTCACACAGCCTCACGTCAATCTCCAGTGTGTACTTTCTGTGCGAGTCAAACTCTCACGGGTGCGCACTTTTAATCAGATCTATCAGCTCCTACTGGAAGTGACACAACACATAACTGCTGCCATGTTTTTTGTTGTTTTTTTTTTTTTTTTTTCTCTCCCCTCTTCGTTTCTCTCCGTTTCCTCCTCTATCTATCTATATGGCGTGCTGTTGCTGCCAAAGCCAATTGTAGCTCTGGATATGTTTATCAAAGGTGTCTTCACGTCTCAGGCGTTTAATTTTAACAAGGCGTTCTCCACCGGAGGAGTGTCATATTTTAATTGGTCTGAAAGAGAATAAAGGCAGCAAATGGAGCGCTGCAGTGACAGGTATTAATTACCTTCTGCCTAATGGCTCCAAAAACTCAGCACTCAGCCATATTGGAGCTCACACTATTCTTACTCCCCCTCTCCTTTGTCTCATCGCTTCCCTCTCCTCCTCACCATGTGTTAGTCCATAGTGGGGGCTGAATCGAGGCTTTTCTTTGGCTGTGATGTCGGTAATTAAATAGAGATACTCTATTAGGGACGCTCTGTTTGTCATTTGCAGAGTGCTTGTGTGCAGCAGCTCAGTTAATTTAGGAACAATGCGAAAGTAGTCCCGTTAAAAGTCGACACCTGAGTGGTAGATGTTTGTAGATGAATGATTGCATCAGAGAGCTGTGGAAGATCTCACAGAGCGGTTAGATGGATGCATGATGGTTGGTCACAATGATGTTTTATTAAGAGAAACTGCCAAGTATTGCAAATAATAGCTGAAACAGCCAGAATTGACCAAAAACACCATATAGGTAACAAACTACTTATTAAACGTGTTTGATTTAAAGTGGGAGAAAAAGATGAATTGTTGGATCTAACATACAGAAGATTCTGGATGGGCCTGAATATTACAGTAACTCCATTAAATAAATAAAAAATAAAATCCCTACATTTAATATTCAGTGATATAACATAAGTGTTTATTTAGATAATTATGGCTTACAGTTTATATAAAAACCTAAGAACATCGAAAGGATGACTAATAACAGTTTTAATCCAGACATTTTTAAGTTAATGCACTAAATACTGGTTCAGAGATGCTTTTTGCATAAATAAATAAAGCCTGTCAGTAGATGGAAGTATGTAGTGACCTAAAACGTCCTGGTTGATGGTTACTCTGATCTCTGTTTTCCAAAGAAATCTACTCTTTCATTTAAGAAGAGGAGGAACTCTGTTGTGCTGTGATGGTTGGAGGGATCACAGCCCCGTCTGTAGTAATGCAGGCGTTGTTCATGTCCATCATCATGAAGAGCTGAGCTAAAAGGAAAACGGATCAACGCTTCCCGTCATGGTGTGTGCAGCAACACGGCCGTGATTTACCCTCTTTATATTATACCGCTTTTATTAGTTCCATGTAATTTCCATCGAAATATCACTATCTATGGTTTATTCTTTTTTTGTTTTTACTGATATAAACTCTTAGATGAATGATGAAACTCGTCCATTTTATTCAGATGCTCTGATGTTTATATTTTCTTAAATCTAATTCATAGATTTTTCATGTTGGCTATTAAAGTAATATTTGCCAACTTGGATCCAACTTGCAAATGTCTGTGGTGTTATTTTCCACTGTTATGTACAACATGTATGTATATGCATGTTGTATAAAACCACCACAGACTATTTTTTTTTTAAGGAATAAAAAAATAAAATAGAGATACTTATAATGAAGTCTAACAGCTGCTGGGAAGAAGGATCTGCGATTACACTCCTCAGTGCACTTAAGATGCAGCTCTCTCATAGATTAACAGACTTTGACTGCACTGTGAGCTGAAGCTTTCATCCTGATAAAAAGTTAATGTGGGTACTGCTCCACCCTGCTGTGGGAAGGAGAGAGCAGGAGGGAAAAATATAAAATAAAACTCCCCGATCCATCAATGTTTCAACCTTAACCAATAACACTGGACAAAAGATGGAGGTCAGAGTGGCTGAATTAATTTTCCTCAGACGTGGATGGATGTCAGGTGAGGCTGGAGAGATGAAAGCATATCATGCAGTTTATAACCCCCTAGTGTAGAAACACTGATTATTGACAGTTTATGTTTCCTGTTTACTGTGTGTGCAGAAACTTCTACTTTATTCCAGTCTGCGCTCCATAAATCCTAAACTCTCCCCTATGAGGTCATGAAACAGCTTTCCTGGTCATTTTACCTCGGACTTAAATCTCTTGTCTAGTAAATATTCCCCTGGTTTATCATTTTTTTCTGCATCCTACCCTCATTGAAGCAAGATGCCAGAAATAACCCTGACTGACAGGTATAGAAACACAGTTACTATAACAACTACCTCCTGAGCACCACTCTGTGGGGGGGGGG
>JAUZNJ010065506.1:6829-26774 GCA_034780135.1 Jordanella pulchra
CCTTAACTGCTCAACTAATGATTTAATAATGGTGGGATCAAATCGAACGTGTTGCAGCCGCTGTGCAGCCGCTGTGCGTGATGTGGATCACCACAGGAAAAATTTAACGCCCACACCTGGGAAAACATTTCTCAAATTCTAGAAGGGGAATGGGACACAAAATCTGAGTGTACCATGTTCTCCATCTGTATCATCGAAACAACCGGCCATAGCTCTGGCTGCAAGGTTTGTTGTGCCTGTCATTGCACCAACTCCAAAACCCATGAAAATCAGTAGTAAGAGATGTTATGAAACTAAAAAAGAAGCCTACTAAGTCTGACTGACTTGAAGTTTGTTCTCTGCCTCTGCTGCACAGGTAAAAACGTTCATATATAAAACACCCTAAACCTACCATAATAATGCCAAAAAGGGGAAGGGCTAGATGTAGCCCTGAAGGATTTTGTTCATAGTGAAGCATCAGTTTTTGTAAAAGCTGGAAGGGATTTCTCCACAAGTTACATTTACAAAATATATGGTGATCGGACAATGAGCTGTTTTGTGGGTATAATTAAAAAGATTGACTTTTCAATAGCTCAAATCTAATATTTCAGATGGCATTTCGCCCAGCAGTTACTTTGGCCCTGAGCCATGATATTACCACAGTGAATTGCCTTCAGTGGTTATTGGTGCAGGTGAAAGAATTTTGTTTTTGTTGGCAGCATCCTTAACTGACAATCCTGTATCTAAACTCCTCAATTGGATTGTTTTTTTTTTAGAATCATGATTAAACTGTTTTTGTCACACATTACCATTTAGCCTTCATCCTACAATACAAGCATTTTTTTCTATTTGTGTCCTCTCCAATAAATCAATCGGTCATTAGAAAACACCGCTAGATGTTAGAGTAAATGGACTGAATAATATTTCTATTTAACAAATATTCGGTTGGACATGTCTGGGCTTTTATTAGTGAAACAAAACTGTGAGCCTTTTTTTCTACTTTGTAATATTTCCTTTTAAATCAACTACTTTTCAAAGACAGTCAAAACAATTTGCCACCATTTTTTTCTGAGGCATTATGTAATTGTGCAATTTGTTTCACAAGATGTATGGTTGTATTTTCTCTATATTTCTAGCCTAAGACAACCTTACTGGTACACAGCTGCTCCTAATAACTGTCATTAGCACCATCCAAATAGCAAGCACAATGATTCTAGTGTTACTGTTTATGTATTCACTCTTCTGGGATACTTTGATGATATGTGTGCATTGGGCCACTGTTTATGGGCAAATGAACACATATATAAATGTCTTTGTCTTTTTGCATTTTTTAGGGTTATGTTAAAAATATATCACAGTTATACTTATCAGTCCTTTGTTTCAATGTCTGTCAGAGTATTTTGCAATACGTAATTGAGGCTATCACATTGCCTTTATAACTCTGTAGCAAAAAAACATCATTAGACAAACCAGCCTGCCAAACCTCTTTTATATTTAAAAATGTTGCCCGAAGAGCAACAGAAAACAAATAAACCCTAGAATTTCAGCACTGGTACAAAATCTATCTAACTCAGTGCTGGATTCCGGACTTAAATATTGCAGCAGGGATCCAGTAGTAAAATCACTATATCTCACCAACATGTGTGTGACGGGGCAGCGCGGTCCCTCCCGCTGACACGTGTGCACACAGGCATACGCACAGAGCAAAGCACATGCGTACACACCCATTCAACAACGAGTCCTTTTCCGTGTATGACAGTTACAGCCGGATCGCTTTACTTACTTACCTTTCCCTCTTGCATGACGTGGCGCGACCAAGGGTGCACACTTGGTGATCCTCATTAAACGGAACTCATACATTTAAACTTAAACACATATATTGCTCTTACCCGTGGAGCATTGTTTTGGCCAACTGGGCCGTTTGAGAGAAAGTGGACAGGGTACTTCCAGGGTTGTTTTCATTCTTGTTTGTTTTTCCCCATGAAAGGAAGTGAGTGATTTCCCGCTGGCAAGTTGAATTGTATTTTTTTTTTTATTAACTAAAGAAAGTAGCTTCAGAATGAAAGCAGGAAATGAATATTGTTTTCTTAGGATAAGTGTTTTTTTTCTTATTATTAAAATCAACTCTCAATTGTTTGCTGACCTAATTGTAGGGCGGAGCTTAGGATTCATAAAGAAGAGCTACTGGCCCTACTGGGTCAGTCTGGCCTGTTTACAGAGAAGCTAACGTTGCTGTGCAGCACAAAAAGTTTTTTTTTTTCCCTGAAAGAATGTAAATATCACATTTGTATTCATGTTATTCTTGCCCATTTTTCCCTGCTGAGTCAAGTTTACCATGTCAAGGCCCAACACAGGTGCTGTTAGCAAGAACCCATGACAATGAGGTAGATGCCTTATATACCTTAAAACCTATAGTACCATAGTTAAAATTTAGAAACCCAAAACATCAAGCTGCTGTCCTTGCAGAGGTCTCTCAGGGCTCCATGCTTAGTGGGCCTCTGCGTGTCTGGGGGCGGGTCTGTGGGGTCCTATGCTCACTGTTAAACTTTCACACTCTCAGGTGTTTGACAGATACACTTTCAGTAGGTCTGTGGTTGCCGCTAGATACATCTGGTATTACCTTGCAGGGTTCTCACCAGCGTTTTTCAGCGTAGCGTGCTATTGTGCTCAAAAAAGTCCCCCTTACAGTGAAAATCAGACCAATATGCTCATTTTGTAATGCCCCTTTGACTGACATCTGAGCTTCCTTCCTACCACATTTCAGCACATATGCATGTTATGCTAAAACCTTTAGGATTACAATGGAATTATATTGATAGCCTGACTTATAATCAGTGTAACGGCTGTGTAAACTGTGTTTTCTAAACATTTACTTCCCTAAAAGAACACTCCAAGAAACCTGGAGAGTAGATTATTGAAAAGCTGAAGTCAGGGGATGGCTGAAAAGTCTAGCAATTCAGTGAATATTCACTGGAGTTTATTTAAATCCTTCTGCAGCAGTCCCTGGAAGGCTTAATGGAGTAGAGGGGAAAATGAATGCAGCATCATATTATATCAGTGCATTTGATGTTTCTTTCCCTTATTTTAAATTAGGAGGGGCCTTTTGTATATTTCACTAGCTTGCTACATATTCTACTTTGTTTTATGTGGTAGAAAAACCTGGAACAGACCACCAGCCATTTGGGAATGCTCCTAAATCTTGCTATGGCCACAAAGTTTCTGATGCTAGCCATTAAAAACATAATGGCAAGTTAGACAACAGCATTCAGATTGGAAAACCCCTCAAAAAGCTTTGTTTTTTAATCACAGTACATGGATAATTTTCGTTTTCCTGTTTCATCATTACATTTTTCCAATCGTCTCCAATGCGGATTGGTCATTATTAGTACATAAACACATGAATCTAAGATCATGAATATCATGATCTTGATTGGGTGGGTGGGTGGGTGGGGGGGTCTTTTTGTTGGATAGCTGTGTTTTATGATTTTATTTTTTTGTTTGGCTCTTTTCTTTTCAGTTCTTGTTATTTCTTTGCTATTAAATTCTGAGTTTATGCGACTCCATGTTTTTGTTTTGACCTTACCAAATATCTTTTAATGGTTTTGTTTTTGATGGATTTCTCTGTCTATTCATCAACATGCAAATAGACTCTGCTGTTAATGTTCGATACATGTGTTTTCAATATCTTCAATACCTTATCACTCCTAGAGAAAATATATACACCAAGATAATGCTTGTATATATCCTAATACTTGAATTCGTATTAGCTGCAACATTATGGTGGGAGTGGGTTGGTGCTTGGAGGGAATGTAAATGATCAATGGATGTATCGGAAGCTACCTGCGGTTTCCTTTAATATTTTATCACCAGCGATATACACTGCTGGCATTCATTTGCTACCTGCAGAACAACAGGTGGTGAAGAGCGAGAGGTGAAAGTGTGTTAATTGGAGATGCCACTTTTAATGTTATTTTTAGCATTGATGATATGGGAATTGCTAAATAAACTTATGTAATATGTAAAATGTAATGCTATTTTACAGACAACTTTGTATTAATATTTACAGTAAGTATATATTTTCTATGACTTATTATTAGCTTTTTAAATAACCCTGTATACTGTATGTTTAATTTCACTGTATGGTATTGTTTTGACTGTACTGGATTTGATTCAATTCAACTGAGGATGAGAAATGAAGACTGATACTTACTGAGAATAAATTGATTGAATCAAATTTGTATCAAGTATTACAGCAGGTGTAACTATTTACCATATGCAGTATGTTTTAAAACTGTTCATACCCATTGCACCTTTTCTCCTTTTGTCACAATGTCACCAATTACTTAGTTCAAGTCTTGTGTGATTTTACGTAGAAGTTCAGATCTCAAACATCAGTTCAAATGACCTTAGTAAAATGCTTCTTTAAACTCACACTGATGTCAAACAGATTTGTTCTTCTTGTTGCTTCTGAGACATGTTTGAGCCACAGAAGAAACAGATAAAACGCTTTTAAGCTCTTACTTCAATTGTTTTGTTTCCTGTTGTTTGTCACATATTCAAAAAATAGGTTTTAATGTAATGAAAGGTTGTGATATTTATAATACCTTCCAGTTTCCACATTTACATTATACTTACATGCATTCCTATTAAATGTCTACATGCATCCCAAAAATATGCTAAACTGGATCTAAAGAGCATGAGGGCAAAATCTGTGGCACTAACCTAGTTCTACAGGCAATTAATTTAACACAGAAAATCACTCTGTAAAAAAGCCTTCATCGCTTGACCACATGGTGCTGTAGTGTTTGTTCTGCTTCTATTTTAGTTAGTAAACACATGCAAATGCATCCAGAGTCTCAAAGTCCTGTATCAAAGGTTTGCATTTTTTTAGAAGTGACCTATCAAACAGCAGATGTTTGGACTCAACAGAGTAGAAAGAACACTCAGTTGGAGCTAAAATGTGAAACATCGCTTAGTTCTAATTATGTATCCCAGGAGGGATTCAGCTCGAAAAACAACAGAACTGTGGACATGGAGTTTTGTAGTAATGATATGCATCTTCTACATATAAATAACTTGATTTAATTAAAAGTCAATGAAGTAAAAGCATTTATGTGGGAGCTATAGCAGAAGAAAAATGGTGTGTTCTTATTTAGTATCAATTTTATTGCCCATTTCACTGTTGCTCTATCTCTTATCCTTGCTTGATTATAGACATACAGTCATTCTTAGAGGCATTTATGTAAATAAAGTTAGAATAGAACAACATCAGGAACATTGGTGAGCACATTGTGACAGGTCTTATTTGTTTTATTGTTTACATGCTTCTTTTTAGCAGAGAAGAGAGCTGTATTTTGACAAGGCAAAGCATATCTTGGTGCAGTGAACCCAAACAAGATTAATTGAACATCATTATAATTAATTTGACATGTTAGTATAGCAAGGAAATAATCCAATTTATTCAATGACTGCTGGATCTCTGTTTTAGATTACGATGTCTGGTGAAGCAACTGGAGAGAGGAGAAGCTTCACTTGCTGACCTCAAGAAAAACCTCGAGTATGCAGCATCTGTGCTTGAATCGGTTTACATTGAGGAGACAAGGTAAGATAAACATCCATACTCGATAAGCAGACAAAAACAGAGCTACCCTTATGATTGTCAGACCCTGCAAAACTAAAGATTAGTAATATAGTAATTTACTTGAGCAATATTAGAATTTCATTAAAGAAAATTATGTTAATAGCAGGGACTGTGAATCAATAAGATTTATTGAAAATATAGTTGATGTATTATTTTATCATATATATACCTTTTGTACTTTGGTTATAATAACATTTTGGATGTACTATTGTGACCAAAAATTATGCTCTTTTAAATTCTTTTAAATCACTTTGCTGTGATATTTACTCAGGAAGAATCAAATACCCTGCTTTTGCTCCCACACTATTTTCAAGATGATATTTGCCTAAATGTTTGCCTAATTTCCTTAAAAACAATGCAATTTGAACGACATAAAACACAATCTATTCTCAATATCCAATTTTTAAAATATTATTGTAAAATATAATTTGTTTTTTTAAATTTGTACCTTTTAATGAGTCAGTACGAGTGGTTGCATATAAAAATATTTTCTTCTGTGAGTTTTTATTATTATTAATTATACATTGTATTAATTTATTATTAATTATTGGTAACTGCTGATAGAAAACCCAAAATTCAAGTTCTATGAAAACTTGAACAAATAACAAATAAAAACAGATTTCACAGAAAAGAATGCTAAGTAAATGGTCTGCTTACATTTGCATTGTGCTTTTATCAAGTTAATGGACTCAAAAGAGCTTTACTCTACAGTAATTTCTTCAGAAAATTATATTGAAATAATGTGCAGTATATGGGACTTATACTCTGCTCATTTTGCTGAATAAATGTAGTGAGGCAAGAGATTTCTCAGTAGTTATGTTGAAAATTAAGGAAGCCCAGACTGCTTCATTAGCAGCCTTCAGTTTATCTCCATTCTTGGGTTTGGTGTTTCACATCTTTCTTTTGAGAATACGCCAGAGATTGTACTGAGGGTATAAGTCAAGTAACTTTACCTGAGAAATAAGATTGCTAATCAAACACTGTCATACCATTGTCTTTAAAGCAAGTATTGGTATTTTAGTTAGTGTGGGCAAGTGCTCCTGAAAAACAAATTCACCATCTCCAAAAAGCTTGAAGCTAGAAGGATGCATGAAGTTCTCTAAAGTGTATTGATGGAAATCTGCTCTGATGTTTGACTTGATAACTACCTATTATTGGATTTCAAGCTATTTAGATACCGTGCCTCTTTACTACAAGACTACAAGTTTATTTGAAAAGTTTATAAATCTTTTTTGAAAAAGGCCAATTGCCTTGTCCAGGAACAACTTTTCTGATGTTGACTCAAGTTCAAGAGGGTCTCAGCATGAGGAATGGAATAGTTGTTGGCCTTGTGTCTTGAAACCACACTCTGTAACTTGCCCTCAAACCCTTTAATGAGCTTTTCTTTTCAATCCTCTTAAGTTTGCTGTTATCCCTTTTGCTATCGCACCTTTTTTCACCTCTGTCCCTGTAGACTTGACTTTTCATTGATATCCTGTATTCTGCTTCTTTTCAGTCTGATTCTTATCAAGGAACAATTTTTTGCAAACACTGCATACAAGTGGTGTCAGTCTTTCCAATAAATGCATAGGCCTTAACATAACTTTTAAACCTTTATTTTAGTTTTACTTTCATCTCATGAAATTGAATTTTGGGTTTTGTTTACTCTTTCCACATTGAATCATTTGCATATCACCTTTATAACTGATTAAAAGAAATACAATCAATTTTTCAAAAAAAAAATTATTTATGGGATGTAGTGAAGTAAGTACATATAAACTAATCAATAAAACACAGTAAAGTTTTTGCACTTTGAGCAAAAAAGGATACGTTGCACTAAAAGCACAGCTTCTGTAGTAGAAACCAGATCTTTCTATAAAAAAGAATGTCCACAGTGTCTTACTTACACCCAGGTGAAATTTTATTTAAGTAATGATTTAAAGTAGTCATCTTCAGTGATTTGGGTTTTAAATAACAAAATCATACAAGATTTTCCAGACCTTTTTAGAACAGAAATGATTTAAAGTTTGATTTACAACAACAACAAAAAAAGCAAATAGAATCCAAAAACAGCAATGACTTATTATAATCAAAGGACTGTGTAAAACAACCATAGACCTTGTTGTTTAACCTGCATAGCATTAAGTATCTAGTTATTCTAGAGCTGTCAGGATGTATGTGCATGTTATAGCAACTGTTATGTTGTTAAAGTTTTTCCGTTTAATTTTTTTCTTTTTTACATTTTTCTTTCAATTCTTGCATCATCGAAATGTCTGCATGGCTTACATTGGCAGATGGTATGTACTTTTAACAAGATCTTACATTTAAATGACTGACAGCTGAACAAATTTGGCTGTGTGTTTGAAAGACTTTTTGAGATATAATTGAAATAAGAATAAACTTGGTCTATAAATGTCAATATCTGAGCGACATTCTAAAATATAAGCTATGACTAGGCTTTGGGAATTACGTAAACTCCTTATCGTCTAGATTCAAACAGATTAGGGTCAAAGAGGCTCTGACTCCAGTCCAAGGGAGAGGATGATGAACTATCAAGAGCAGAATTCATGCAGTGCCATCATAATCAGAATGATGTGAATGTCTTTTGAACAAGAACAGCCTTTGCCGTTGATCCTTTTCACATGTTAGTGAGGCTATGGAGAAGCTATGTCACCCAATAGGATTTGTTTTAAGCATTGGTGGGTTTCTGTAATGTTATGACTTTATATAACAGGTGATATATTTGATTGACAGGTCTAGGATTTATGTTTAATCCACTGTTTTCTCTCACTTCATTGTATCTCCATCTATCTGATTTTTGCTTTTGTTTTTGTTTTTTTGACTTACTTTTATCTCTGTCCAGGCGACTGGTGGACACAGAGGATGAGCTTAGTGACATCCAGTCAGAGTCTGTGCCTTCAGAGGTGCGAGACTGGCTGGCCTCCACCTTTACCAGGCAGATGGGCCTGATGCTGCGACGAAATGAAGAAAAACCTCGTTTTCGTAGCATCGTCCACGCTGTTCAGGCTGGGATTTTTGTGGAGAGGTAAAGTTAACTTTATGTACAGACGCATACTCACCATCATTATCAAACATGCAGTTGCAGGTAATAAATAATTTACAAGGGCAGTCACATGGAGTTGCAAATCTGTACCCTGTGAACCCAAACAAAAGGTGCCTGAAGGGGGTTCAAGAAATTTATCAACATTTGTAATTTGGCTCTGGATAAAACATGAGTAAGAACATGATTCATATATATTGTGACTGTAGTTGAAATTTACATGAAAGAAAATACATGTACTTTTAGTGTTAATCTTCAACTGGCTTTCTCCTGATTAGTCAGACACTTTATATGACTTTACATTATTGTATTTAAAATGAATATATTAGCAAACTTGCTTAGGGATATCATTAAAACAACAAAAAAATACGTTTATGGAATGCAGATAAGTAATAAAATGCAGTATATGTAACAGCAGAGCAGGACCTTAATGTCAAGCTTGCAGGAATAGATATATAAATGTTAAACATTTTTATTAGTATTTAAAATGCTTGTCAAAAATTATCAGCAGCCACATAACAGCAGATTAGAGAATGATTAGCAAAAACTTCATCTGCATGCAGACGAGAGGAACAAACTCAACAGAAAATCCCAAAGTAAGTGTAAGTACCCTGATTACTGAATATGGGCCAAGTGGATTGATGATCAATAACAGTCATCTAGGACTTGATCCAATAGTGCACAGTTAAACCAGGGCTCTATAAATATTATTTATCCCATGGCTTTTAAAAATAAATTGAATCAAGCTTTCCTAGAGCTTTGATTGGTATTTTTTTATTGTTATTTATTTATTCATGACACATCTGGGCAGAATATTGTGTGACTAGTTAGAGATTCATGGCAGGCTGGTAATTTGAAGTCTTGTGAGGATGGAGTAACCTTTAAAGACATCCCAGAATATCTAATGTAAACTTCAATTCATGGAAATTATGACATTTCTTGGGTAGAAACAATATTTTCTTGTTTCTTCCAGTATCAGTAAAGTAAAATATTTGTTTAAAAGGCTTTAATGAAAAGGAAACAAAAACAACACATAAGCTTCATCCAAACACTGAACAGAACACTAGCCAATACACAAAGGTCTCAAAATTAAAAAGACAAAAAAAACAAAACAAATCCAAACCATTGTTATTATTTGACATTGAATCCCACTAAACATTTTATGTTTTAGAATTACTGAATTCGGTTATATTTGCAAAACACCAGAATAAGGACAGCTAAATTGTTTTAAACTTTCTTTATATTCAGAAGTTTACATCCAAAGGATTTGCATGTATCATAGACAGTGAGAGTAAAGCAAGGATTTCACTGTTAATAGTACTAGTGCACATTCTTTACTCTTCGAACATTTTGGTTCATTTCCATGTCGTAGGCTGTGGCTATAGGTGATGTCAAGACAAGGATTGAGGGATTCCTTATAGCTTCTTAGCTTTAAGCATAAAAATGCTCACAAACCTTAAATACCACCTGGTCTTGCAATCTTGGATTCAATTTACAGAGTTGGGTTAAACTCAATATATGCAAACCGGAAATTGTATTTAAATTAAGGTTAACATGAACATCTGGTATATTGCAGTAGGAGTCATGAGTAATTCTTGATATTATGCTGTACCATTAGTATCGAATGGTTGTGTTGAAGATGTGTGCAGCTTTTGCATAGTGCAGCATCACCTGAGCCAGTGATACATTATTATAGCCTTGGCAAGCTTTGCTAATCGCAGTAAGTCAGCCAGCTGTCTCTCCAAGGCTGTGCTTTATCGCACAGTAACACGCAACAAGCTCTGGCTATATCATTAAGCCAAAACTATGGAAGGTATATCCAGTCTTAAATTACCTTCTCATGAGGCACTTTACTATTACAACAAATACTGGGAAAAGTAAGAACAGGTGTGACAAATGGAAATGTGTCACACTCCAAGTGTCACCATTTGAAAATGTAAACAGCATGTACCCCTTTCCTAAATAGAAATGTACTGACATTTCTTTTTATCTGTTAGTCGCTCATAAATCCTTGGCTTTTAAAACAACACCGTTTTGCATCTATCATCTGTCGCAAATAATTTTATGAAATATTACCCACATTATTTTGCTTTTTTGATCAACGTCAACTTAGCTTTAGTACTTTGATCCAGTAAAATAGCCTGAAGCAAATAATTTATTTATTTTTTAATCTATCACTCTTTCAGTTGAAGTTGTGTTATGCTGACACTTTAGTGTAGGGAAACATCCCAAGCTGTGGTTTAGGGGCATGGAGTTCTCTTAAGATATTTGCACTCTGCAAGGCACTGCATTTGATGTCTTTATCTCATCCAAACAGGATGTACCGACGCACCTCCAATATGGTGGGGCTCAGCTACCCTGCATCTGTCATATCTGTGCTTAAGGTATTAACATGTGCATACACACAAATGCAAAAAAGAAACAAAAATAAATGCAATATAAACCTTTAGCACATTTTTCTTTGAAATTACCATGACTTTTAGGTGTTTACATTTTTAATAGTTTACATTGGCATTTAAACTCTTTGAACCTTTGCAAATTCTCCTGTTGCAACTAGAAACCTAAATCTATTTTATCTGGATTTATTGTAAGAGATAAACACAGTTTGTGGATTAGTGAGATATGGAATTAAAGGTAAATGGGTTTAACATTACGTTTTGTGTACAACCGGGTATGCATTAACCCATACTTGAGGCAATTTAGAAGAATTAAATTTTTTTTTAAATTGCAGCTGTATGTATTCTGGCTTTTCTTTCTGGGTTTTCTCCCAGGATTGCCATGTAGTTCACAATTCCACAGCATTATGCTGCCACCACGTGCTTTAGACTCTCACCAAAAGTTGACCTGTCATGATTCTACTTGTTCACTAATGTTGGCTAACTAGACCTCTCAAACCTTAATACTTTTACAAGTTACTTTGTGCTGTTTGAGAATTGAGAGTATAATTCTTTGAATTTTCTTTCTCTTCCACACAGAATGTTGACAAATGGTCTTTTGATGTCTTTGCTTTAAATGAGGCAAGCGGGGAACACGCTCTTAAATTCATTTTCTATGAATTGCTCACAAGATATGATCTCATAAGCCGTTTCAAGGTAAAGTCACGAAAATGTAGCACTCTGCATCACAAGTCATTGATATTTTTATGCCATTGTAACCCATTTAAAAAAGCCCGCTTCATTTCTTACAAGAAAATCCCTAAACTGATGAATGCAAGCATACGATTTCACTCCATTATGACTACCTTTATATTGTTTTATTTTAGTGTAGCAATGATAATTTTATTGTCGGGTCTAGACACACCTCACCTCCTTTGATAGTTGTGCAGCTCATTTTTCTGCAGCTTCTAATAGCAATAACATATCTCTAACTATTTCTAACACTGTATTTAAGTCACAAGTGGGTTTTAGGACATCGCTAATTGCTCTTAGTATTTTTAATTCACAGCTTGTGCTTTTCTACATTTCAGATTCCAATCTCTGCTGTGGTGTCATTTGTGGAAGCCCTGGAAGTTGGATACAGCAAACATAAAAATCCTTACCACAACCTTATCCATGCTGCTGATGTAACTCAGACTGTGCATTACCTTCTTCTCAAGACTGGCATGGTGGTGAGTATGAAAATATATGGCCTAGATTAAATACTTTGTCATCGCTCTCCACATCTAGAGTAAAGAGCTGAATGTGGTTGAGTTCCAGAAGAAATAGTTTATTGGATTGAAGCTAAGTCAATGAAAGGGATTTCATCCCAGTGGCATTCAGTGCATCTCTGTAGCTGATGTTTGTCAGCCTGATTGAAGTGTTCTTGACATATAGTTTCTTAATATGACTTTTTTGTTATCCCTCAGGATTTCATAAACTTCTTTTGTGGAAAAAAACAACTCTCCGTGTAAACTATGAATCTATTTTTTATAGTTGCAGTAGCAGTAGAATGTTATATTAATTGAAGGGTGAATATTTTAGTCGGACAAATAATCCAGGTTGTTTTTGCCATAAGAGTGTGGCGTACTATTTATGCTGAATATTTCAGTGTCTCCAAATGCTTTTTTGGAAGATTACTGGTTTTCCACTTTTTATGTATTATGTTTTTTTTATGTTGTTTTGTTTTGGTTACACAGCATGACCTACATTTTTCATCTTCTAACAGAAGAAGGAGTGACTTTAAGGCACATGTAACACAACATTAATTTCAAAATAAAAACCACAAGCCTGACTCCAAGTCTGTGACTAGCCAGAGAGAAGGCCACCCTATTCCCATTCTTATTATTTATTCACCTTAATAAGAAGGCAGAGACAGCTATCAACACTGTGTGTTTCTTTGGGTTGTGCCTTGTGGGGTAAAATAACATGTATTTCACAACCACAACTGGGTCCTGGGAGAGAGGGCCATCTATCTTTTCAAAACCCCTCCAGACTTCACTAAATCAACAATCAACAGGTCATTCATAAAACTGGTTTATGAAGAAATACAGAGCAGTGGATTTGGCATTTTGTCTCTACCCTGTTCTTAATGGCTTTCCCATAACCCACTGTTGATTAGTCTCCGATATCGACCGTCTCCCTGAGCTATATCCCCTTACTGTGTGTGTGGGTGGGTGTGTGGGTGTGTGTGTGAGCACAGTCAGATGATTGCTCATCTTAGAGGAATTGCCCACTCACTGTTGTGTCTTTATGTGGTACACACTCTTAGCATCCAGCAAAAGTTAAAACATGAAAACAAAAATATATAACATAACAGGAACCTATTAAGTTACTTAATAAAAAAAGACAAAAAATGATAAGAAAGACATCACTTCCGATGTACTGACGTAAAACTATCATTAAAAGACAGGGTATGTCACTAGGACATGTTATTAGACTATTAACCACTTAGTATGAATAAGGTGCACGCCAACTGTGATCCTGCTCTCTATTTTATATCTATGTTAAATAGCAATCATTGCTGGGAGAGACATTGTGGTGTTAGCAGTGGTGCTCAGAGGAATGTTAAAACTTGGCTCTATGAAGTGTAATGACATACAAAAGCCTTCACCATCATCTTATCATCAGCATGTCTTTTTTGTCATGTTAAAAATGTTTAGAAGTTTATCTTTTTACTGATAGTTTCTATCCAAGGTTTAATTTTACCATCACCATGACATAAGTAGGTTTATTCGGAAATCCCATGGTATTAAATGTGTCTTAAAGAAGGAAACTAGTTTAGTTAGCCCAAATTTACTGAACTACACTATTCATCCATTTGAGAATCCTTCATGTATTTATCATGGATATACTGTATCTAGTGACGTCCAGATTGTGTTGAAGCTTGTTTGTCTGATATGTCACATACTTCCAGCCAAAGTCAACTGTTTAGGCTTGCATGAAGCCAGAGAGCTAGCACTCCAAAATGAGGTTTGATTGTGGCTAGTTTCCCTGTTAGAAATATGTTTTTTGTCAGTTGCAGACTATCAGGTAGGAATTCTGTGGGAATTTTGTGTGTGGAGTTCTTGCCGTGAATTGCAGCCGAATAATGTTTATATGAGAAAGAGGAAGAATTCACCTGTTTTGAGCACATTTTTCTCCCAGCAAGGTGTTTATTAAACTGAGACCCAGTTACAAAGACACTTTGGGCTAATTCTTCTTGTCTTTAAGCCCATACAATTGCACTAGGACTACCTCACAAAGGCGGGGTGCCATCAAAAGTCTTTTTGATGTGTTTAGATAATGCTATTCAAGCCCATCAATTCATACATGTGACGTGTGTAGACTTAACAGATTTATATTTTTGGGTTACCACTAGATGGCCCCAGTGAGCATTTAAAGCTTTTATAAGACTTTGAAAAATTGACTGTATTCCAATACATCTGCTTTAGAGCTTTAAAGCTTCAATAGAGCATCATCTCACCATCCTTCGACATGTTCATGTATCGTCAATTTAAATATGAGTTTTAAATAATATCACTATCAATGCAGGCTATTCATTCATTCCAATTTTTTATTCTTTTTGATACTACAACGTATATGCCAGTTCTTATTTTTTGAATTTGTCTACGTTCAACTCATTTTTAGTAAAATATTCAGCAGCAGCAGTAGGGAAAGGCTGTGTAGCTCCTTTATTTTCAGATGATTCATCCTGAAAAGTCCTTCAATTTCATGTCAGTCAAGGTATGAACCGTGATAATATAAGCTGGTTAATTTACCTTAATCCCTGCATCATTAGGCAAATTCTTCCCTCACACTTTTGCTTAACTGGTTCACTACCCACTCACCTCTTGAAAGTTTCAACTTACTTCCCTCCCTGTCTCTCAGAAAACCCTCCATAAACTCTAACTAGTACAAAGACAGAAGCTCACATCATTTATTCCTATTTTAATATGAGCTGCAACTCTTTTGGCTCCCTATCAGATTAAATATAAATTACTTTAACGACCAGGCAAACCACAACCTTTTTCTTTCGTAAATGTCTGACCTTAAGATCTGTGATATCCTGACATTTATTTATATTTGTTATACAATATCAATCTGCAGATGGAGAGTGTTTTACTCTGTTGCAGTGTAATGTGTTCAACTACTCTTGTAGTCTACTAGGTGCCAAGTGAACCTGAGTTGTCAGATTTGCTGAGAGCAAGAGGCTGTTTTGTTGTAGCAGCCATGCTGCATGCTGCAATAAAAAGGTTCAATTTGCCAACATTTATTGTCATGATTATTCAGTTCATCATATAACAATATCAAATTAATGCACAATCTCTTTCTCACTTCAGGTCATGGCTAGAAACCCACCTACTCAGGCTTACCTACACTGTACAAGTTGGCAAGCCTAGTTTGTAATTTAATAGATGATACTTGGTTCTATGTTCTAACTATACTACCGAAATACTGGAGACATCAGGGAAGTGATTTCAAACTGTTTTTGTCTTTAACATGAAAAAAATGAACTTGTTTTTCACCTATTTGATAGTTTTTTTTATGATTTGAGCATGCAAATGGAAGACTATCTTTTCAGTGTAGGCTTGTGTTGTCCAATTGATGACACATTTGCACTTCCATCACCATCGCTGCTTCAACTGGTTTTTGGACAGCATATTATTCATACTCACATGCCAGGCAGATTAAGCTTGTTGCACCATGACCGGACAATCTCCCATTCTCATCTGTTTCTGTCGACCAAACACATCTCCATTTATTTTTAACACTACAGCGGATGGATTGAATATCTAACTTTATATATCTAAAGAAAACTTTTGACCAACACTAACACACACGATTTATGTAATCTGTGGCCAGTTTTTGATGGTTTTATTTTCCCCCAAAAGTTAAAATATTATAACTCAAGCAAACTCAATCATAGGTTTGCATTTTGCAAAGACCCACCCTTCTCTCGCTCTATTTAGCTAATGTTAAGGCTCTACCAAATTTGATTGGTTGAGACCAGCTTTGGTTTAATACATTGAATAAAAAGTCTAAGTGGAACCGTAACATAATCAAGTGGATCTATTTTTTCCTCTTACTTTTAAACTAAACACAACATGCAAGTGAAATCTTTAGGTCTTTTTATTTTATGACTATTCTCACTGGAGAGCTAGCTTGTTATTATCTTACAACAAAAATAACAAAATTATTTGCACTTTTTTTCATGTATACCCGTTATTCATAAAAAAGCTTAAGGAATAAGTGTACATCTGCAGAATATAACTTGTTTCTTATACAATTACCTTATAAATTGTGACTATTGTGCAGTACAGACATGCAACAAAGTAGATATGGTTCAGTTACACACAGCCTGTTTATTATGATAGATTTCAACTTACAGCTTATAAAACATAACACTTAAGTTAATACAATAAAATAAAATATAAATATCCATGGCCGCCTTGGAAGGCATAATCTAACGTTTAGGTAAGAGTGTTCTGACAACTCCACTGGCGACAATGTCTAACATTTTAGAGTAATTTGCATTAGAGAAACATTTAGAGAAAAAGGATTATGTAAAAAAAAAAAAAAATAGATTATTATTTTTTTTTTTTTTACAGAATTTTTACAGAAAAATTACAAGGACCTTTCCTATTTTTTATAGATTTTTTTTACATTTTACTAAAATAAATCAGGTATTTATCAATTCTGATTAAATTGTCAGAATTGCTTATGTTTTAATCATCTCTTTTGATGTTTGCATTGGTCAAAAACTGCATTTGTCTTAGCCTGACCTATGTGACATGGACAGCGTGGTGTGTTAGTCGGTTGACCTTTTGACAGTATTCATTTATAAAGAATAACTAACAGCATTTTTAATTATACTAATACTTTGTAAAATAGAGTGACACTGAGTGAAAGAACATTGGAGGGACGGAGAATAAGAGCCTGATTCTGAATAGACCTTATCTTATCAAGAGTTCTCTATTTTTGCTTCTCTAACCATTTTGCTATCTCCTTTTCCCCAATTTTCCATTTCATTCTTGATGCTAATGTATTCCTCATGCCAAATTCTTATGTGAATCTTTTATATCATATTCCTATGTAATCCATTTATGGGCTAATGTGATGTTGCCTGCATTCCCCGTCACTGGATTCTCATTTCTCTTGTCTAATCTCTGTCCGTTCTTTCCTCTTTCGTTTCCCTCCTTGCCTGTCACTTGTCTTAACTTTTCCATTTCGGTGGCTTCCCTTCCTTCTCCTCTCCTCCTTCAGCATTGGTTGACTGAACTGGAGATCTTTGCCATGATATTTGCAGCTGCTGTGCACGACTACGAGCACACAGGGACCACAAACAACTTCCATATCCAGACAAGGTAATGGATGATAAAATCAAAAATGCATGGCACTGACTCACTCGATCAATGATTTCATTTACAGCAAGGGAGCTTTACATTCACACTGTGATCGCCCGCAGTATAGTAATAACAGGATGGATGTATTGATGAACTCAAAAGTTTAGGCTTTTAAAAAAATTCACTTTTTACTCAACATTTCAGGTTTAAGGCTGTAAGTCAAACTGTGTGATACAACCATACAACACTGTACAGATTGTTTTAAACTAGCTTTCATAATTCAAAGTAATAATATTTTAAAATAATATTACTTGTTTTATAATGGTTAAGTTTATATTGCAGTTTAGGCAAGGGGACTGAGAAAAGAATTAACTGAAGATAAAGGAAAGAAAAATAATTTCACATTAACTTTAATTGAGAAGTTTGCTATTTCTTAAGCAGCATTTTCATAATCAGTCTTAAAAAATAAAACCAACAAAAATAACTCTAGATCTTTTAAACAGGCACATGAAGAATAATGTAGTTAGTTCTAGTGTTAAGTTGTGCACTTTACTGAGCATAATATAATGTAAAATCATCATAGATTGTTCTTATTTTCTCCTAAGGGTTTCGATACCTGTACAGACAACCCTAGTCAGATGTTTTACTTGTTCTTCATCTGAAAGGTCAGACACAGCTATCCTGTACAATGATCGCTCAGTGTTGGAGAGTCATCACGTCAGCGCAGCGTACCGTCTACTGCAAGATGACGACGAAATGAACATCCTCTACAACCTCTCCAAAGATGACTGGAGGTCTGTGGTACATATAGTTCAAAGGCATGAATGACTGTAAAGGATATAAAAAATCCATTTGAGAAAACTTGGGAGACAGATAGAGATTAATAGGAGCACAACAGTCTGGTATTATACATCAATTCAAAGCCTCAAGACAACCATGTTTTATGTAGATTAACTCCTGACATCAGGGCAGTTATATTATCCTCAAGGCTCGACAACATTAATGAATCTTTTTTTATCATGACACACTACAGATAAAAAAAACTAATCCAATTCATAGGTAATTAAGATGGCACTTATCAAGGAGGCTGTTATACATATTTGTCATTCATTGCTTATATATCTATATTTATTTATAGATATTTGTCATGCTACTTCCTGAAAAATGTATGCTTTTACACCCTTCAAGTATAGTAGTTATTTAAGTTGCTTGTAGCTAATTTGTTTGTTTTTTTTCTCCGATGTCTTTACTCAGAGAGCTGCGGGCTCTGGTGATCGAAATGGTGCTGGCCACTGACATGTCCTGTCACTTCCAGCAGGTCAAAGCCATGAAGAACTATCTACAGCAACCCGAAGGGTCAGTTCAATTAAGAAACATATTTTCGGTCATACCTGTTAAAATGCTCCAGTAGTTTCTTACTAAACATTAGACGGTAAGAGGTTCTCACATAATGACAACTTTGAGTAAAATTAAAACAATGTTTCAGGATAATCACTTACCATATTTTCACAAAAGATATTGTATTGCAGTCTTTCAAGCAGAAAATACAAAATTACTGAAATAATGAAAGAATATTTAGCATTTATTTATTGTTAAAAATAAAGAATTATCAACTTTCAAATCTGGTAGTAGTTATTACGGTAAATGTATTTCTTTTTTTACCAGCTAAACTATGTTATGCTGAGATCAGTAATTGTGGTTTTTCAACCTAAGCTCTCCTATCTGAATCCTGTTTAATCTCAGTACAGTAGCTAGACAAGAAAATAGTTCTTCCCTTAGACTGTGTAAAGAACAAAAAGCATGATCCCTCAAAATGGTGCTGAGAGAACAAAATGAGCTCAGTCACTGTACCAATGCAGTTAAAAAATTGTGACAGGAATCTTAATAGGCTAACAATAATTTCAAGCTAAATACTAAAAAAATCTATTGATCAAAGATTGCAGACTGCTAACTTAACTTAAAAAAAATCTTTCATCTGATCTTTTTGAGTTACTTTAAAATAATTTATTTTCTGTTCTGTTTTTTTGTTTTTTGTATTTCGTTACAAGAAGACATTGGTCTTGGTGACAGAAAAATAAATAAATTAAACTTAATTTGGAAATTCAGTCTAACTTTTGCTTTTCATTAACCTTTTAAGATTGTTCTAAGGCCATCTGTTGTATATGCATCTTCCATTAGTTCCTGAAAACTTCATGTCCACAGCATAAGCACGAGGCCTTCAAAAAAATCTGACATTTGTTATACAAGCTGATAAAACCATGTATCTGGAGAGTAGAAATAAAAGAGCTATCAGGCAAACTATCATATTACATGATGAGTCATCACTGCAGATGCAGCCACAGCTCTGAATGAGAGCGGGTTTCAGGGAACTTCAAGGCTACTCTTTTTTTAATTGCGTCAATGTCCAACAAGGGTCGTAATCTGAAAGTCCTTGAAAGGTCATGTTATTTCCTCTCTCTGTCTGTCTCAAAGATGGATGGATGGATGGATGGATGGATGGATGGATGGATGGATGGATGGATGGATGGATGGATGGATGGATGGA
>JAUZNJ010065517.1:0-26772 GCA_034780135.1 Jordanella pulchra
AATTCTGATAGCAAATATTCGTTTTTCTCTCCTAATGTATCTTCAACTGTTTCTGTTTTAGACTGTCCAATGCCCATTGTGCCAGGTTAGACTCCCGTGCTCAAACCTTCGACTGCATCTAACACAAGTCCACAGTGTGGCACAAGACTGTGTAGATAAGCTCATCAGTGCGGTAAGCATGTGCAACTGTGTATTTGTTGTCCTTGCATTCATCAGGAAGTAAAATAAAATGAGAAGCCGAAGCAATGGGGGATGGTTGAAATGTAGGGAGACAATTCCATTAAGAAGGCACCAGAGAGAAAGGCAGCCGTTTTTTTTAATGCATGTTTAAGTAGCTCCTCGCTATCATCTTTGATGCAGCCGCGCGTTCTCTTTGGATGTGTGTGTGAGTGTCTTGTATAGTGGAAAGAGTAGGTTTGAGTGAGTGAGTGTAGGAAAAGCCAGTCTTTCTATAATGCATGTTTAAGTAGCCCTCTATTACCAGAAGTGCAGTCAAGCTAAAAAGGGGCCCCTGTGCTTTTTACTGTGTCTCTCCAACTAACAATGACCAGTCATCTATCCACATCACCATCCTCCATCTCCCTGGCCTGTATGCTAAGTGGCCTTTGTCTCTTGCTCTCTTTCCTCCTCTTCATGACTGCTTTTTTCACCCTTTCTCCCCTCTGTTGCCCCCCGCCCCGCTTCTCAAATCACTCTTATTTCTGTCCTGCCCCTTTCCTGCTGTCTCACCCAAGCCCTCTCTCAATTTCATATGCTTTACCCCCTCTCTTGCTCCCTCTCTCCACAGTAGTTTTTTGTGTTCTTCGCTTCCTAACTTCCTCGCTCTCCTTACTCTATCTCTTTTTCATATTCTAGACCCTTTAGTCCCCCCCCCAATCCTCTGTCCCTCCTCTCCTTCCCCACCCTCACTCTCTCTGATAGTAATTGAGGTTCATTAATTCAGACTGAGGTGATGATGGCCATTATGTACCTTGCTTTCCAATTACGCTCTCTAGATTAAGTCTGACCTTCAGTTTTCTCTACAGTGTGTATGTGTGGTTGTTCTTCTCTTTTGCAGCTATGAAGCTGTTACACAGTGAAGACTCTTGTCATGTAAATCTCATCTTTGGCTTTCTATCCTTTCCTCAGGGTGGCTAGCTGTTTGCATAGATATATTATTTACCCTTGATGCTGGAAGCAGTGGGGATGGAGGTTTCCTATATGAAGAATTATTTTAAATAAATTAATTATTCACGTCAGCAAAGTTTTATTAAACCCTTGGGGCATGTGGTGTAGGGATTGAAGGGTTGGGATGCATTTCTCAACCAAGAGTATTCTTATTAACAAACTGATGTGTCTTGTGCTCATCCTGATGTGTCTTGTGCTCGTCCTGCTATACAGGCAACTAAAAAAATTAATGATTTATGATATTGTTAAAGCAATTGCCTGCATCTGCATCTTTGTAAAACTTAGTATTTGCTTGCTATTTTACTATAAAATTAAAACCTGTTTCATTCATATTACTGGATAAAAAAGGCACAGCAATATAAGATACTTGCTTTATTTTGAGTTGGTAAATGATCTCTAAGAATGCTGGAAAATCAAGAACAATGACAACTGACAATGTGTTATTTTTTTCCAGGTTCCACCAGCCATTGAGCACCTTGAGTCTCTGCTGGAGTCAGAGCCACAGAATTTGATTGCTAAAAATGATATAAATTCTAAAAATATGAAAAGCAATGATGGAAACTGCTCCCATACAGCAGAGGCTATTGTTGGTCCACAAAAAAATAAAGGTTGGTAAAAATATGTTTAGAAATGAAAACTATTTATAACCATACTACAATTAGAGAAAATAAGTATTTTTTCTGTTTGCTCCAAAAACTTTCTTCTGGACTACATTTTGTACAAATCTCTGGTGCATTTCACAGGCATCTTAATGGAGAACACTGAGGGAGATGTTGCCGCACCCAAAGACGTCACAGCACTACTCACCCCACCCCTGGAGGACAACACCACTCACCCCTCCAATGGCACATTGGCTCCTCGGTCCCCAACGCAGACACCCCCTTCCTCTCCGCCCATCTCCCCTCCCGGCGACCCCTCTCCCCTTTCTGATCGCCATGGTTACCGATTTCGTTGCAGCAGGTGCAGCTTGGCATTTCCCACTCAGGAGAAACTCCAGCTGCACTGGCAGTACCATGCCATGAGGGCGGCGACAGAGTGCCCCCTTTGTTCTAGACAATGCCGCAGCCAGGAGGCCCTGCAGAGACACATGCAAAACACGCACTCACAGCAGGACAGCACCCAGGGACAAAATACTCTCTTAGCACCACAAACTGCGCCATATCTGGAGCATAATAAAAATTCAGTTCAGCAAGAATTTAGCCTATCACCTCAAGTTGGTCAAGAAGCAGGAGAGGGTGATGATGACAAGATAGATGAAGAAACACTGGGCATGGAGGTGAGCGAGGAACAAAAAGTTGATAAACCTAAAGAGAAGGAGGTTTTCCTTGAATGTAATGGGGTTGAGGAAAATTCAACTGAACTTGAGAAAGGGCCAACAGAGGAGGCTGTATCAGAACCTAGTTCTAGTCTTCTTGTCAAAAAGAGCTCAAACCCCACAATGGATCGTTATTTAGATCCATCCAGGCCTTATAAATGCACCATATGCTCAGAGTCTTTTACTCAAAAAACAATTCTTCTGGTCCATTATAATTCGGTATCCCATCTCCATCGGGCAAGAAGAGCCCTGCAAGACTCTGGCAAAAATTCTCTGGCCCCTGAGTCCCCACGTTGCCCAGATCCTAGACCTTATCGCTGTCGATTATGTGGAGTTGGTTATAGTCAGAGTTCCACACTGGACATACATCTTCGCTCTGTACTTCATCAGACTCGAGCTCGTGCTGCTCAGAACTCAGCTCAGCATACCCCAGAGTCAACTTTGACCCTTTTAGGGTCGGTTCCCTCTTCTAATGCCCAGGTTGCTGCCACAAGAGATGAAACCTCCAAAAGCTCTTCCTTTGACAAGAATCCAGATGGGATAAGCAGTTCAACCTCATCCTCTGTGAGCTCAGGCTTGTTAGTTGAGAATCAGCCAACCCTCTGTGACCCTGCAGAGTCCCAACAAGCAAAAAAGAGGGTGGCAGAGCTTCTTGCATCAAGAAATCAAATAATGTTACTACAGCAGCAACATTTAGCTCAAGCACAGGTCCAGGCTCAACTACAGCAACAAACAGCACTGCTTCAGTCCCAGGCAATCCACCACCTCCCCTTAGGGCCAGAAAATCTCTTCAAACAGCACTTCTCACTGGCACCAGATAACCTGCTTTCCCTTCAACAGCAACTACTCCTGCCATTTTATTTGTCAGGGGAGGTGAAGCTTAACCCGGAATTAAATATGAAGAACCAAGATCTTGGATTTGAAGTATCTTCGGAATTCATTCCAGAAGAACAGGTTAAGATAGAATCCAAAATGAGATCCCAGCCAGAGGAGAAACACAGCAAGAAACAAAGTTCACAATCGACTGTTAGGAAGCCAAATGACCATTCAGAAAATGAGGGCAAAGCTGATGTAGTCTGCAGTGGGTCCTCCAAAAAGCAAGACAAAACAGAACAAAACAATTCCTTAGTAATGCAAGAAACGGAGGAGAAGGATGCTGAAATAGAAAGTCAGAAGCAGGAAGTTGCTAGTTCTTCTTTTACTCACCTTGGATCAGAATGTCCCCCACCAAGAGTGCCCTATGCTGCTGCAAATGGGGAGCCTCTGAAAGCTTTGCTACAGAGTTACGGCTATGAGCTGGCCCTACAGTATCTACAAAGCAGACACAGACACCAGCTGCAGAGTATACAATACACTGACATAAGTAAGGTGGAAGCGTATTCAGAACAGAAAAAAGATGAACTCAGTCCTGTACAGAAAGAAAAAATGGAAGCTGGGATTAACAATTGTAAAGAAGCAGAGCACAACAAGGATATGTATTTAAAAGAACAGAGTAAAGATAATGCATTTACAAACAAAAGGAAAAAATGCTGTGAAACTGGACAAAAGTGTAGAGACTGTGGCAAATTGTTTTCTAATGTCCTGATATTAAAAAGCCACCAAGAGTATCTTCACAGAATGTTATTTCCCACTGATGCTTTAGAAAAGTTTTCCAAAGAATACAGACTACAATATGACCAGATGTACCCCCTGGTTGAGCAAAAGTCAGCAGAGAATTCAGCTGTTTCCACCCAAACTGCAGCTTCTACACCAGGCACATGTAAAGAACCTGAACCTCCAGCAGACTCTGTTAAGAAACAAGAGAAAAAAATTGAATCTTTCCCAATTCAATCCGTTTCAGATCCAAATAATAAAACAAATGGCACAACAAAAGAACAGAAAATAACTGCATCTACTGCATCATCACAATCTTCTCCTTCTCAGCCACTAGAGCTTAAACAGCAGAAGGTGCCATTCCCTGAAACATCTAGTGCAGCTACATCTCATAGTACAAGCCCAGCAACGCTACCACTGTCTAACATACCTATGCTTCCTCTTTCCTTGTCTCAGCTTTCCATACCCCCACTGTCCATACCGAAGCTTCCACTTCCACCAATTCCTTTTCCTATGGAGCTACCACTCCTATCACCGGTTGTAATGCAGTCTATGGCCCTCCAGACACAGCCATGGTTAGATTCAAGCATAAATCCTGAGCTGGCAAAACTTTACCAGCCACAGCTTAACCAGGCACTTCTTGGGCAACAGCCACAGCTTAGCCCATCTTTACTTGGTCAGCAACCTCAACCCAACGCAGCTTTGTTAGGTCATTCCCCACAGCTTAACAAAGCTCTGCTTGGTCAACCTTCACAACAAAGCCAACATGGACAGCAAAGTCAAGGTAGCCCAAGTACACTGGAACAACAGCAGGCTAAGAGAACTAGGACAAGAATCTCTGAAGAGCAGCTGTCTGTTTTAAGAAAACACTTTGATATTAATAGTCTTCCCAGTGATGAAGAGATCAACAAAATGTCTACTCTGTCAGGTTTGCCTCATAAAGTAATTAAACACTGGTTTCGCAACACGCTATTTAAAGAACGCCAGAGAGACAAAGACTCTCCTTACAACTTTAATAATCCCCCGACCACAGCCCTGGATGACTTCAGAGAAGACATAACAATGAAGCAGAGTTTGACCCTCTCTCCATGTTCACTTTCCCCAGACCTCTCAGCAAACCCTTCCCCTCAACCCCAGATGACTGAGGAACCCCATAGAGGCAGACGCTCTTCCCGAACTCGATTTACAGAGCAACAGCTGGAGACCCTGCAGGGGGTATTTGAGGCCACCCCTTATCCCAGAGAGGAAGAATATGACAGGCTATCAGCTCTTTTGTCCCTTCCAAACAGAGTTATTGTTGTGTGGTTCCAAAATGCACGACAAAGAGCTCGCAAGAACCAAGACCGGGGAACAGATGATGGATTAGAGGGGAAGAGCAATCTTGACAACATCAGCAGCCAAAGAAATGGTTGTCACATGATTGATGTTGATCATCAGGATAACAGCTTTGATGGTGACGGACAAGGTGACCCTCATAACGAAAATTCCATGGATTTGACTTATGAGTATTACGCCCACCCTGAATCCCCTTCCCTTAATTCTACCATTCACTGCTCAGAAAGTGACCATCAAACATCCAAAGGTCAGCAAACACCTGCTATAGAGAAACAAGAGGAAAAAATAATCTCTACTCAGGCTAACATGGGGCCAGTATCTGGGAACACTCAAAATAGTAGCTTAGCTACAGATATGCAGCAGAAAGAGGTCTTTCAGACCTTGAAAACAGCATCTGAAATACCACCTGAAGGTCCTACAGAAATGCCCCAGAATTGTGCTGCATCCTTTTCACAAACTAGTTCCATACCAATCTTGTCTAAGGGTAAATCAGACCGAGGGAAAGCTTGCAGTCCTTTAAGAGTCCAACCCTCTGAAAAAGATGTTGACCCATCATCAAGCTCCTCTTCTGCTCTAAAGTCAGAAACAATTCCATCATGGACACCTGATGCAACAACGTGCCTATCAACCGAATCCCACCCACAAGCCACAGCTCAATTCCAGTGTAGTCTCTGCCCTTTGTCTTTGCCATCCTTCCAGCTATGGCAAGAACATCAAACTAGACATCTTCTGACTGCTCAGTCCCAGGTACAACTTTTACACTCTGGATTCACAGACCGACCCATGCCTTATATGATGCTTCATCCTAATCCAACTTTAATGGCAAGTCAAATGCTTTCAGGAGCCATGTCCCAGATACATCCCAATCCCACACATCCGATGATTTCACACTTGAACAACATCCAAATTAAGAATACGTTCTCTGATCACTCTAGTAATACTCTTAATTCCCTGAACCCAGCAAAGCAGAGTACAAAACATGTATCAGAGACTAGTTTTGAAAGTCAAAGAAGCAATAGGGAGGTTGATGAGGAACACAGGAGGGATAAACGTCAGAGAACCACCATCACTCCAGAACAGCTTGAAGTGTTGTATCAACGATACAGTTTGGACTCTAACCCCACCAGAGGAGTCCTTGAGAGTATTGCACGAGATGTAGGTCTCACAAGACGCGTAGTTCAGGTACAATTTCACTGATGAGCAAAATAATTTGTTTTCACTCTAGGCTATGATAAATTTTAAGATGTCCTTTGTCTTTTTCACAGGTCTGGTTCCAGAATACACGGGCAAGAGAAAGAAAAGGACAGTTTCGGTCAGTGGGGCCGGGATCAAGTTTCACCTTGGGTTTGAACCACTTGCGCTGCCCATTCTGCAGGGCTCTTTTCAAAGTTAAGAGTGCTCTTGATGCCCATATGAGATCACGCCACTGGGCAGAAGCTGAAAGAGCAGGTTACAATCTGTCAATAGGCAATGGATCCAATGGACAGACTGGGATGGGAATGACATCTGCTACAGATAGACCAGGTCCATCTATCCCTTCTACTCCTATCCACAATCCAGAAAATGACAGAAGCAACCAAGAGCTTAGCCTGAAGCCACCAGGGTCTTCTTACTGTTCATCCACCAAACTAAAAACCCCAGAAGAGGATGGGGAATATGAGGATGATGATGATGATGACTACCCTTGTGAGGAGAGTTCTAGTATGGCTGACCAAGATTCTCCAAGTCCTGAAATAGCAGGGGATCAAAGCTCAGATATGAGTGAGACACAAAGTCAGCAGTACCACCATTACCATCAGCAGCAGCGCCAAAGGACACAGATGAGCCACTTCCAGGTACTACAGCTAAAAAACTTCTACAGGAACCACCGTACACCAAACCGCCATGAGTGTGAGACTTTGGGGCAGGAGCTGGGGTTGCCCCCACGTGTGGTCCAAGTAAGTAAAAAGCAATTAACAGTATTTAAAATGAACAATCAAGCCTTTGAGGGGCAGTATGTTATACATGGTAATGGAAAATATTTTTTACAGGTGTGGTTCCAGAATGCCAGAGCTAAGGAGAAGAGAGCCAGGAGCCTGACCTCTGACACTGCTGAGAGGGAACCACCTGAGCTTTCAGCTCGGACAGGGGAGAGAGACAGAGCTTAAAAAGGCAGACTGCTTCTTTTAGATATGTTACCACTAGACTCACTCATCCAACTTTTGTTTAACTCCACAGATACCCTGTCTACTTGCTGCCAAACCAATAACATAAACACCCCAAAGATCCAGAGCCACAGTGGCCCAAAGACAAACTCTCTTAACTAGTTAGAGAGTTCAACCCAAGTCCTCTTTACCCGAGTTTTCCTCTTTTCATATTGCTCCTCAACTATTTCTTGGTCTGTCCTTTCTTGTTAAAACAAGCTCTTCTACCCCAATTCCTCTGGAATCCTTACTACACCAAACTCCATCTTTACATAAAAACACCATGCCACAGAGGCCAAAGAGCATTCTTCAAGTATGTGACCTCACTGCCCAGCTAGACCTGCAGTCTACCTCTCAGTCTGCATGACAGACTCACAGTGGGCCCTACACCAGACATTGCTAGATAACTAGCTGTGTAGCATGTAGTTCCAGTCTAGTCAAGGTTGGAAAATAAACTGTCAAAGAGATTTAGTGTAAATAGAGAACTCCAAAAAAATGAATAAAAATAAACTTGAAAAGAAAAAAGCAGTGGAAATGAAAGAAGAGGAAAAAACTGAATGATATCCTTGAAATACCTATGGGTATTTACATAGAGCTTTTGTAAAGACTGTCTCAGATTCCAAAGCTCATAACCAAAATTTTATATGTTTGTTGTTTAGTTTAAATGTGTTTGTTTTCAGTAACAACCTGCAGAGCAGACGTCTGTATGGTGAGGGGGTGAGATCTTCAGCTGTCATATAGGTAAACTGAATACCAACAGACTGATGTGGTGCTAGAAAACCACTTCATCCCCCCAAAAAACCAATGATAAGTCTTCTGTTGTACATGTGACTCCTTGTATGTTCCTAAAGTGAATAACAGCCCAAATAGCACAGTATGTAAAGTCCAGTTTGTCCCAAAGGGGGTAAACTATTTTTTATAGCACTCAACCATTATACTGTATATGGAAACTCTAACCAAACTCGAATTTACATTGTGTGTGTTTAGTAATAATTTCGTAATATAAAATCTTATGGATTGACACAAATTTTCCTGCTTCGTTATAAATGTGTCATGATAATAAAAAGATTAAGACAAGCTTTCCTATGTTCAGGTAAGGTACTGCCTTTCCATTTTAGTTAAATATACCAATGGCTTAACAATTTTATGTAATAAATGTAAAGCTTTCTATGCTCAGATCTACATGGCTCCTCTTCAGATGTGATCTTCAAACTGTATCAACCTGTTTCTAAAACAAAAGAGGCCTATAGTTTTAACTTGGACTAAGCATTTCAGGAGTACTACAAAAGCAACTGCATTTCAAAGATCTGAGCTGAAAAAGATCTGAATGAGATGATTGTTTCAAAAAAAGGTATTAAGACTAAAGTGTTTAATAGTGTGAGGGGTAAATGTACAGTATTTAGCCTTTGTATGGTTGACTCAAGACTTAATTGGATGTTTGACATGTAGCTCCTTTTTCACATGTACCAAGCTTTCCTACAAAGATGAGGAGATAAAAAACTTTGGATGTTATTGATGTTATTTTTGTACTCTTAATTTATTTTCCTTCTTCTCCCTTCACACTTATTTTTTGTTTTTTTTTTTCTCATATAATTTACTACCAGTCCTTATTCTACCTGTTATGATAATATAACAATAATAGCTAAACAATAATTAATGCTTTAAGACAAAAATCCAAAGATGTGATAATACTTTAACCATATGAACTACAAAAATAAGCGCTACTGTTTACTTGATGATGTACTGCTGTTTTTAGAGAAGGAAGGAGTCCCTGTATCTAAGCTACTGTTTTCTGCCTCTCATAAGCACACTGGAGACTGTAACCAAAACCCCAAACTAGAGCCATGGCAGTCTGTAATATAGTGGTTGAAGAGTTTTACTTCTCTTAAGAAATGTTACATTTATTTTTCTTTTATACCATAGTGATGAACTTCAGCCCTTAAGGATGTCCAGTTTGCTGCTAATGTACTGTAGTTTCTAATGATATTGTAGAAAGATGCATGCTCTGATCGCTTTACCACTAGGCTTTAATGACTACAAACTGTAATGATAACTGTGATGCTGTTTATAAAATGCTCCTCTGTCATTCTGTTCAAAGGTAGCAATTGAAACCATATGTTCACGGGCACTGTATATATAAATATATATGGAAACAAATATTTTTTCTCACGTTTTGACTTGTACTCAGACTAAACCTTTCCCACTTGGTGTCAGTTGGATGACTAAAAGTATTTCAATTTATTTTTAATTTTTCTTCTACGTTGGAGGACAGATCTGCTGTAACTGAGTCAGGTTTGTAGATAACTTTGCTTATTTATGTCTCCAGCTCTGTCCACGATTTTTCTGACTGAAATCAGAGCTTATTGGTGTACTTGTCTGTAGGACTACGGTCTTTCTCCATTTAGAAGACCTATATGTGCCCGAGCTTTAACTTCCTGGCTGATGTCTTGAGATGTTGCCTTAATATTTTTACATTATATTTATTCCTCATACTATTATATGCTTTTTTGCAAAGTGCATCAATACCCTTTGCAGAAAAACACCAACATAACATTTTGCTTCCACAACTGCACTTCACTAATAGAATTGTATTCTTAGGCTTTCCTGATGATGCCAGATAACTACAACACCTGAAGGTATCTAGAAATTTTATTCCTGGATCAACCATAGTTGTGGCAGTGCACACTTCTTTCTATGGTGTCTGATTTCTTCAGCTTTTTTTTTTATAAAGTAAGCCTAAGCATGTATTTTATTTGTCTTGTTATACATCTGCTGGTGTGCACCTAGATAAAATATCCAAAAAAGTGTCTCTGGCATTGTGCAAATAAAAAATTCTTTGGCAAATATAACTGACCTAAACAGCACACATTCAGTCTGATTAAATGTTAGTGAGTTATAAAAATGCCATACATATTTTTATACTATGTCTGCAAACATCTGGTTTCAATTGTAGATGTGTGGGGCTCAATTCTATCAGGTTTCTTGATCACTATCCTATAACTCACAAGACAACAATGGATTTAATGTTATCAGGAACATTTTTTTTCATGCCTCCAGTTTAAGATCAACCTTTTTTGGGCATTAACATCTCAATGCATATGAAGATATTGCATAGATGTTTGAACGAGTTAAGCCCAAAACCTAATACTTGTATGGTGTCTTTCTGTGTTGCAATGTCTCTGGTCAGTAAGTCTAGCTCAAACAACCGACTCCCTACTGACATCACAGCCAAGTTTTCCAAAGGATATGGACTGAAAAACCCTTTTTTTTTTTTCAAACTAACCAATGTTTACGACAATACCAATGAGCTTTCTTCTGTACAGAAATGTGCATTCCAAATACCACATAGGCAGTCTTTTGTTGTATATGGATAATTTAAAATTTTAATTTTTCTCGTATTCTCTTGATCGTAGTGACTGTAAGATGTACATATTGGAGTCCTTTAATGATGAGAAGACTCTGTTAACCTTACTGTAGGTAAAACAGTTCCTATTTTTTTTCTGGATATGTTGTTGCCATAGTGATGACCAAAAAGATACCTGTGATGTGCACCTGTCCTTATGTCCTGCTCCAGTGGTTTAGTGTGTCTATTCTATCCTCATCCCAGTTTTTCCCTGTTGTTGTATGTTTCTCCCTCTTTCCTTCCCCCTTTACTCCACTGAGCTAAATAAAGTCTGCTTTGGTGCATGCTCTGGTGTGATCCCTTTGGTCTAACTAAGAAAAGTCACTTTATGAATGTTCTATTTCAGGGATTCCACTCTCTTATTGGTCTTACATGCTGTATGTTCGATATTGGGGGTGCATCTGGCTGGAAAGGATTTGGTGTGCAGTTGTGTATGTGTCTGTGATGAGTGTGGAAGCCTTTTGGTGAATGGAGCCTTGACCTCTAGGGTCACTTCATTAATTACATCTCTGACATTCAGCCAGATGAGTTTCCTTTGTGACTAAATGATATGATGAATATTAACGACCTCGGATGAATTACATTGCTGCTCCTGCTGCTGATGATGATAATGTGTTTTACGACTCTGGGAGAGAGGGGAGGAAAATTGCATACTGCAGCACCTTTAGGACAAACTGATATTCATGTGAAACATTTCAAAGCGGAGAGCATAGGTCTGTGAATAAAACTTTATTATTTTGCTCTTTCTCACACAAAACCAACCTTTAACTAGGTTGAAGAGACAATGCTGGGATGCAGGTTTTCTTTTAGAGTCACATACAAGTCAGACCCAAACTAGCATCTGTCTGTTATTCTCTTGCTAGAGAGCTGTTCATGTAGCCCTAACACAGAAATTCAACAGAGGGAAATATAAATGGGAAACTGTTTTCTAGTTATAGGAAGGAAAGACAAAGCAGATACATGTGGAGAGCAAAAACAAAGTAAATACACAGGAGGCCATTGAGATAGCTTTGTATCGGATGATAGCCATCTTCGAAAGTCATCGTGATAAAGTGATCCCCCACCATTTCTCCTTCTCTCTGTCCTCCCCTCTTAATCAAATGAGCACTGTGCAGCTGGTGGGGTTGCAGCAAAAAGGGGGTACAAGTGCATGTGTGCGCATGGAGCATAGGTGGAAGGGGGGGCTTTGAGGGATGGCGTGAAATTATTGCCTGCTGGTGTATATGTGTCGCTGGGGGTAGTAGAGTAGGGGGTTGGGGGATGAGGCTGAGGAAAGGGGGGTAATGTCATTGCCTGCTGGTGTATCTGTAGAGGGGGCTCATTTAGATTTAGATTGGTTATGTGAGGAGAGAGCTTGAAAGGCCAGCTCATGTTTATGCATGAATCCCAAAGCATGCTGCGGTGGTGGAACCCCGACTTAAAGAGACAGAGCTCAAATGCAGCCGCTCATTCAAACACACCTTCTGCTTCTGAGGATAAGCTTTTATTTGAAGCTACACTGTGCTATCACACAGATTTTAATAAGCGTGCAGCTGTAAGGCTGTTTGCGGCATTTTTTTGGTACAGGGTTTCTTGTGCGTATGTCCTTTTAACGACAAAATAAAATTTTAGCTGTAATAATAGTCACTTCACCCGCTGCCTGACTGTGTCGCAGACTATTGCCCTGGTGTGTCCCACAGCTGATACATAGCTTTTTACATTACGCTCGCTCATAGCCCAATAGTAATCAGTAAACGTCTATGCAGAAGAGTTTGTTCAGCACTTCATCAGGTATAAAGTGGTTTTTATTTGGAAATGTGGTCCCTATCCATCTTTTAAATGACTTTTTAATGGTCATCACACCATCCTAATCAATCATGCTGTAGAGCCAGACTGCAAGAGCAAATATACTATTTATAATTCCTGTAATCTGCCTAAAAACTGACACTGCACCTTTGTAGAAAAAAAAAATGAAAAAGACATTTTTTCTTTATTTCTAGAGCAGTTTTTTTGTGGTGCCCCTCAAAAATGGTGGATGATTACTAGTACGATCTACTTGCCCACACTTTGTGACCCTGTGCTGTCCCTCCACCATGCTGCCCCCCCCCCCAAAAAAAAAAAAACACTGACGGGCAGCCACAGAACTTTACATCTATAATGAGATACAAATACGCATCAGCAGGAGAGTGACTATGCCACGCGCCTTCGTGTGAATATTACTCACACATATTAGCTGGATTATGTTAATCTTTACACTCTCTGCTCACAGACAGCAGACCCTCCATATATTGGAAAGGGGTGTGGGGGTGGTCTTGGCTGTGAGAGTCTGTTTACACGTGTCTAGGACGGTGTGTGTGAGTGATTTTCGTGTTGCCAAACTGATCTCCATACAAAAAGGGCAGGCTAATTACATCACTTATGCAAATGAAGAACGCACTCTGGCATCCACCAACAAACCTAACTTGAAAATCTTATCTATGGTCTGAAAGAAACAGTGTAATGTCACCATCTGTTACAGCTTTTGAATGATGCACATTTGCACTTTTGCATATTGGAAGGAAGTAGAAGACTGGTCAAGCTTCTAAAGGATTATACCAGACTCTCATTGACTGTTATTGGAAAGTGTCCAAGTGCATATCCTCTGATTAGTCCTTTTTCAGACTGATGCATTGATAGTATCTCTGTTGGCATGATTGATTGAGCCTGACACATTTTAATTATGCCCAAATTAAATGAATCGGCTGGCAGACTATAAAACATTGCAGTTTAATAACGAGCCCTGCGTTTTCCTTTTTTTTACCGCCTTCCTTCTTCCAATCCCATTTTGCTGGCCCGCACCAAATAACCTCTCTCCATTTAATGATATGCAAATGAATTTTCATGAACCCCATGATCCTATGCGATGATTAAACTCAGATGACATTAGCTGCCATGCTGCTGCCACTGTCAGTGTTTCTGTCTGCCTCCTTTTCTTTCCCCCAATCTCTACCATCTCTCTCCGCATCCAGCCAACTGGTGATATTAAGGGGTTCATTGTCATTGTCCCTTGAGAATTTTCTTTGTGATTTATGACATTCTGAATATCCAGTTATTTTAAGGAGGTTTTCCCTGTGGCAGAGGCTATAGAGTGTCATCGCGTGGATATGTTTGCTCTCAGATAACATGCGGTGGCACCACAAGTACATAAGAAACCCATGTTAGAACAATCCAAAATTAATAAAAAGACAGTAAAATGAAAAAAAATCATTTTGGTAGTTCTCCACATCACATTTCCTATTTCCAGCTCTCTACTCCCAGTATTCCATTTGAGTCTGTATTCAACTCCACCGCTGCTGTCGCTTATTGTACTCCATTTGCATAATGAAGCCCGGGCTTAATTAAGATCCCACTGGAGTCTGGAGCCAAGGATCAAGAAAAGACATATCGAGGAAGAGTGGAGAGAGGTGGGGGCTGGGATCAAGTGTTCCTTGGCTTATCCGCACATGTCCAGAGAGGAGGCAGAATTTAAGGGGGGAGGGGGGGCTAGTCGTTGACGAGCGATTAAATCACTAATTATGATCGGCTGTTAGAATTAGTGTGTGGCTGTTAATTAGCTGCAGATGAGATGCCCAGACTGTTGCCCGCCCCTGACAACTCCAGCAGCATCCTCCCTAGATGGCAGTGAAGAAGCACAGCTTGACGCCCTGGAGATGATGCCAGCACATCCTTCTCTTTATCACATATAGCACTCTGAGGGGATTTCCCTTTAAAAACATCCCAGGTGTGTAAGTGCAGGAAAAAGGCTCTTCATCATCTCTTGTCGACCCAGTCCCACTGTTCTTCGTTAAGCACATTTTTTTCCCACATTCTTTATTTTTTTGCTCATTATTTCTCATCCCTCTTTAAAGAAATATGTTACAGCCACTCTTCTTCATTCCTTGTACTGTTCAGCAACTTCCCCTCCAGCGAAGAAGTGGCACAAGTGTAGGAGGGCATTAGCCAATGGACTTCTTCACCCATAGTCTTGCAAAAGCTGCATTTCTGAGTCTCTATACTATGTCACTATCTAAAAGCTACCATTCCCCACCTGCCTGTTTAGCTTTGACGGCATCTTTAAGTGCCTAGCTGTTTTTGTTTGGAATTATGCCATATCTGTTTTTAGGCTATCCCTTGAGGGGATGTCTATGCTAAAAATGTCCAAGGCATTTAAAAAAAATGTTCCGCTCGAGATACAGATGTTTCTGTTTACAACTGTGTTTCCTTGGCAGCATGCCACCTTTCTTCCTTTGCCCCGCTGCCCATCAAAATTTGCCGTCAAAACCACTGGCAATCATCGTCCGGGCAATTCTTCATGCTTTCTTCGAGTAAACAAACAGCGATCAGAGATAGATCCTCTAAGGGGAGTCCCTTTGTCTTTGAATACAACAATTATCCGCCATCTGCTTTAAGGGCTTCGAGCATGCCATGAGGACAAACTGGCACACTGCCTCCTGGCTGGCACACCGGTTCTGGAACAAAAAGGGGGCAAAAAGTAAAAAATATGATTGTATTTTCATAATCCATTGTATATCTTGAAGCAGATAGTCACTTAAAAAGAATCATCCATGTACATCTTCAGCATCGTTTTATGCCTTCGTCATTCATTCACATCTGAGTCATCCTGTGCAAGATGGTATCTCACTTACTTCAATGCTGTGCTTTGCCCGCATCTTTTCAATATCTTCCTTTTCTCTACCCGGTTTTCCGTTTATGATGCCCCACTCTCACTGTGCCAAGGTGGCATCACTGAAGCAGTGTGGAGGTCTGTTTCTCTTCGTCGTTCACTATCATCCTCTCGCCCCTGCGCCCATGCCCATGCCCGCCCTGCTTTAGTCCTGACTGGATGGCACCGTGCCAACCTGCCACCGCCATCGCTCTCATTTGTAGCTCATTCTTCCGTTGCCCTTCCCCCTGTCTCTACATTTCCATCCCACTTTCTTTGACTAATTTCCTTTCTTCACTTTTTAAATCGTTAACTTTCAGTTTATTACATATCTAAGCGTACACAGCCAGCACCACTTTCCTGAAACATTCATAACTTTTGTTTTTCATAGAACCTACACAAATTGCAAGTCTTGATTGTCATCTGAAGGACTATTTTAGCACCTGAAGGAATGATCTTGGTGGCAACCCTGCAGGTAATTACAGCTGCGGTTACTTATTCCACTGAGACAAGAGAAGGACAACCAGAGCAACGAGTTTGGAGAAAGCTGTGTTGTTTTAATTAACTTTTACCACCCTCCCCCTCCGTGCTTCATTTCACTGCTCTAAGAGCTCTGAGTAGGTTGTTCTTGTTCCACTGTACAGCATTATGATTGATGCGATTATCAGTAAAATTGATTGTGTACCATTGACCTCACCCACTTTACCAAGATGACCTCCGGTCCTTTGTTTTTCCTCTTTTTTTTCCCCCTACCATTTAAATTCTGTTGTGTCAAACAAAAGCTGCCAGTGGTGGTGAAGCTATTAAGCAAATACTCTCATTATAACACAAAACATAATGAATATGCAAATCATGTGTGTAATTTATGCATGAAGGGAGACACTTCTTCTTTATTCCAGCTGCCATTGTTTTACTCCATTTATATCCACTGTTTTCTTAAAAATGTAAACTTTTATGACATTGTTTCTCCTATCTTGGACCAAATCCTGATTGACATCCTGTGGGGGATTTCTAAAGGTTTTATTTTTTTTTTTTCTTTATGCTTTTAACCTTGTTTTGATGTTTCTAATAGTGTGTCTGGTTCAACCCATTTTTCCCCTTTTATCTCTTAATCCATCCTCTACAAAAGCAAACCTTAGTGATGTATTAAACCCTCAACTTTGTATTTCGACAACATTGTTTCTTACCTGGTATATTTATATTTTTAAATGAAAGCATCAAAATTGTGTTTTAGTAAACATTTACTCTTGAATATGTCTTCCATTTGCCCTTATGTGACTGTGTTGATCTTACTGTGTGGTCCAAACTGTGTGGCACGTCCTGACAGATAGAGAGTAGCCTTCTCCTGTCTAGGATAAACACCTATAATACTCCAGCTCCCCTGGCAATCACCATAGCAACAAACCATGGTACTCACGTGAGTTGCATAATAAGATGTTCCCCAAGACCGAGGACCAGAAAGCAGAGACACACTAGATATCTGCAGCAATGAATGTGCATGTAAAAAAATACCAAATCCAAAACTATAAGACAATTTCTCTAAAAATCTGATAACTTATTGATAATCTTAAGGTACCTCTTGCACCTTTTTCTTTCTCTACAGTTCTAACAGGTGCTGATGAGCTGCAGTCAATGATTGTAATGAGCTATCGATCACCGTGGGAAAACAGAGGGACAGAGAGGGGTGAGCAAGGCAGGAGAAACAAGAGGACATACAGAGACAGCAGAAATGGAGAAAAAACTGCTAAAAGCTCCCCCAGATAGAATATCAATACTTGCTTCAATCAAGCCAACATATCCTTTTGTTGTATTTAAAAATGGAAGTTATCGGAAAGTGTTTTCTATACAGAGCAGCTGAGGGGCACTCAGAGCAGTTTCTGCGCTTGCTGATTTAAAGATGACCATGCAGACACGCTTGTCATGACCGACTCCAGATGCCAGTGAATGGCACTGACGCAGTATCTCTATTTTCCTCTTCTTTTTTTATGTGTATGCGGTGTGCAAGGAGTGGAAGGCAGACAGCTTTAGGGGAGGGGGAAGTGCGTTTTCCCTGTGTCTGTGTGCGTGTGTGTTGGCTGGCGTTTCAGATAATGAAATGCAGCAGGGAACAAAGAGCTGGGGGCCCCTATTCTCTCTGCTGCAGCTTCATTTTCACTCCTGTCAGTCTATGATTCTTCCATAGCTTCTTTCTTGTGTACATGTAACTGTGTGTGTGTGTGTGTGTTTATATATGAGCTGCTTGTGTTTTGTGCAAGTGTGTCCCCCAACCCTCCTCTTCCTGTTAGCATTCTGCATGGCAGATTCCCCTAATGTAATAACTGTGTCTGCATGTCTAATTTACAGCAGGAGAGAGTAAATAGCCTGTGGTTAATTACAGTACGTGTGTGAATGTGTGTGTGTGTATACGGGTGTGTCGACATGCGCGTGGGTGTGTCAGGATGATTTATGAGTTGCAAATAGCTACACCACTGCCCCGTTTCTCCTCACTTAGTTTTTAATCTGTCTTTCCATTAATTTTCCTGGAGATGTTATTATGGTTTTATAACGGTGTGCAGGAGGATGCACTTGTGAATGCGGGCATTTGTTAATGAGACAGAGGTGAGGACATTTCTCGTGCATCCAGTCTTACCTGGGTTTCCACTTCTTACATTTAGTTTCCTTCCGTCCATTCGCCTTTTCTTCTTCTCTGGTGTTTCATTCATTCTTTTCATTGAGAGGGGCAACGAACACAGATCTTTATTGACAGTACATAGTGGAACATGGAAACAGCAGGTCAATCCGTTTAGCCCAAGGGCCGATACACCAATTCACCAATTTGTCAGTGTTAGTTTGAGGGAGAAAAGCAGCTAATCTCTCCTCTCTGCTCTCTATTGATCACACACTTAGACTCCACTTCTCTGTCTAAACACTATTGATTCTCCCTCTCTCTCAATCTCTTTCCCTTCTTTCTCTCTTTCTGGATTGCCTTTCTCACATACCAAAGCACTTGTCGCTGCTCTTCATGTAGAAGTTACAAAGAAATGCTGCAAGCCCCTGGTGTTGAAGTCTGACTAATGTTTTGGATATTGCTTATAATCTCATCTGTGCATTTTTTTTTTTTTTTGCAATCTGGTCCATCAGACTCACAAACCACCGTCCCCTGCTGCGTATGTTCCAAATTTGCACGTTGTCTCATTAGAAAAATCAATTACTTAGCGACCCTTAAACAGCAGGGAATGCAGACCATGATTAAAAATTCACTGCTGGGTACACAGTCTCCTAGCTTTGTTTTTTTTCTTGCTCTGTGGGTGCATATTGAAAAAGGAACAGATTCGTGTCAAGATGAAAGCTTTGCAAAACGACAAAAAAGGAGACAAATCAGTTGACCTCACAGCACCTCACAGTCTTCATCAGCTCTACGTTTGATTTTGTTTTGATTTCTCAAGCCTGCAGATTAACTTGCAGCGTAATTATGTTATATTGAAATTATACCTCAGGTAAAACGTTGGAGCACAAAGAAAAGCCTTAGATATGCTACAGGCATTGATATGTCTAAAGCACGAATCAATCTAAGGGGCTACCATCTATCTAATTAATAAAATGTAAACAAGGAGTCCCATCTGTTACTCACATGGATAAACCAAGGGAAGCAGTTTCACTCGTCTATTTTAGTTTGCTTTTCGTTAAGCTTTTGCTCCCCCTACTGGTGAGGTTGACTTATTACAAAGGTTATAAAACAGTCAACACATTGCTTTTGTAACTACTTGTCAGCTGGCGTTTGGTAACCGGTGTATCTGTGGTGTCTGGGAACGTAATGTTCGCCTTCCTTGACTTATTTTAGTATACTTTTATCCATGTATTAGCATCACGTTTTAAAGTCACTATGCCTTTCGCCGCCGGTGACCAAGCTGTTGTCAGACAGATGTTGAGAGAGGTGCTGGTGGGTCGAGAAGATCCGGAGGGTTTCTTCGCGATGTGCCTGTCCGTCCTGGGGCACCAAGATACCCGCTCCCAGTTTCTGTCCATCATCAAGCCGCTGTCCACTGCCAACATCCAGCTGCACTCTGTTCTCAGATCCCTTTATCGAGAATATTTCACAAAGGTCAGTAAAGAAAGAGGCTATATTTTAAATATGCTCGTGTTGATTTTTTTCTATTTATTTATATTTTGTTTACGGGAATATTGTCACTATTACTGACAAAAGTAAATTAAAGTAAAACATTAATCACTGCAATAAAAACTGACTGAGAATTAGTAAAGACATCCGTTCCTCGCAAAACTTTACAATTTCCTCATGTTACAACTAGAAACCTACATTTATACTTAAACGATACTCCAATACTAATTAGGGAATAATAGCCTAAAAGTAAAGTGAAAATGGAGTTATAATCTATTATTTTAAACTTCCAATGTTTTTTTCCTTCTTTTGTTGTTACAAACGTAAATCTAAATACGTACAGGTTTGCATTCAGCCTCAGTAAGTCAGGATTGCCAGGACCAGTCAAGATCTTTCCCATATTAAAAAAACAAAATGATGTGTCTAATTTAATACAGGTTTGATATAAATGTTAACAAAATCAAAAAAGGCAAAAATAAATGTATAACATCAGTAGGGTAGAAAACAATGAGGTTTCTCTTATTTCATTTTCACTGAGCTTGCAGCCCTAGTTGTAGAGCTATGCAACTTTTCTAGAGTTTTTTGTCTCTCTGTGTCCTGGTAGGTTTACATTTCCAGTTGTGCAACTGTTGGTCTTCCTGATGCTTAAAGTTATCTACTGTCTCTATAAATGCCTTAATATTTCATACACTGAGCTTTGTTTTTTTCTTTACCTAAATCTTTATATCGTAATATTATTATTTTTCTTCTGTTTTTGTTATTGTTTTATAGTGTGTGAGCAGCTATTTTGTGATTTGTTTAAACTGTATTTGTTATATATAATTCAAATGCAAATATAAATTAAAAAGTTACGTTGCAAATGAAGCTAAACAGATTTTTTGTGCAAAAACTGGGAATTTGGGATCTTATATCTTTTTCTTATGTTTTTAGACCGAGGATGATGAGCTTGAAGTTGCTTTGGCTCTCTCTCTTCTGGAAATGAAAGAAAACCAGATGTCCACCCCTAACCAACTGCTTCTTCAGCCTGAAGACAATCAAAGCAGTTTACCTCCGAGTTCAAAACCAAACTCTCAGGAAAAAAGCTTTTCCCATCAAGAAGATGTACCTGGCAGAGGAAAAAGTGAATTCACCATGCAGTCAAGATCAAAGACTAGGGAAACCTCCTTGGACATTAAAACTCATAAAAGCTTGAGTGTTGAAAGTGGTGATAACCAATCACTAGGGCCAAGTCAGCCTCCTTATTTTTCAGGATCCTCTACCTCATTTACCATTCCAAACACAGCATCCAAAAGTGACCAAATGATAATGGGAGATTTGAATTTATCAGAGAAACTGAAGCGTCCTAAAAATAGGCGCCAGCGGCGAAAGGCAGCTGTCCAGCAGGTTGTAGGTTTAACCCGTTCACCATCAGGACCACCACCTGTTTTACTCTGGTTCAGAAGAGATCTTAGACTCTGTGACAACCCTGCTGTCATCAGCTCTCTGGAGCTGGGTGCACCTGTAATCCCCATCTTTATTTGGAGTCCTGAAGAGGAGGAGGGTCCTGGGGTAACTGTAGCTATGGGCGGAGCTTGTAAGTTTCCCTCAGACTCAGAAAAGTTGTTTTAAAAAATGTTTATATTTTGATATGTTAAAAAAAGTCGTAATATCTAACACTTTTACTAACTGAGTATTCTTTGTGAATCAGGTAAATACTGGCTTCATCAGGCTCTGTCTTGCTTAAGTGCATCTCTAGAGCAGATTGGCAGTCACCTTGTCTTCCTCAAGGCCTGTGAAGACGGAAAGGATGTTGGATCTTCTCTGAATACTCTAAAAGCTTTAGTAAAGGAGACCGGAGCACAAAGTGTGATGGCTAATGCTTTATACGAACCGTGGCTGAAAGAGAGAGATGATGCAGTCGTGTCAGCCCTGCAGAAAGAGGGCATCAAATTTAAGATGTTCCACTCGTACTGCCTCAGAGATCCCTTTTCTGTCAGCACAGAGGGAGTGGGACTCAGAGGTTTGTCCTTATCATTTTGGTTTTATATTAAATTTTAAATGAAATGTGAACTTTTTTTTAGGCTGTTTGTTTTGTGTGATGTAGGAATAGGTTCCGTGTCTCATTTCATGAGCTGCTGCAGACAGAACCCAGGGGCTGCTGTAGGGGTTCCTCTGGATCCACCAGTGTCTCTTCCCTCACCTGCCCATTGGCCACAAGGGTTCCCTTTGGATGCACTCGGCCTGGCACGCATGCCACGCAGGAAGGATGGCACAATTGTGAGTGGGCACAGCAGAAAAGTCCCTTAAAGCTAAATAAAGCGTGTTAAACAATAAATTTGATCATGTGAACTCTTTATATATGTATATTTTCACTTATTTTCATGTTACGAAGATAAAGATAAGAGTTTTTTACTGAGGTTTTAGGTAGTAGACCAATACAAACTAGTGCAAAATTTGTGTTCTACTTACAATTTCTCATTTAAAATGAACAGTGAAAAATTCTGCATCAGATTTCTCATTTCAATTATTTTTGATGCATTCATATCTTATTTAACGGGTGGTGGATGAAGGTTTTTGTTTGAGTGGAAGTTGGGCTGGGTGTGGAGCTAAACAGTTGCTGACTTTATCCTTCGGATGTGGATTTGAAAAACATTGATCTGTATGTGGATTAATAACTAAAACCTTCTTGAATCTGGACCTCATTAAGTGCACCAACAACCTGCCATATAAGCCTGGACAGTTTATCTGTTTACCTACTTGAGGACAGATCTAAAGCTAAGGCCCAGGCTGCTATATGGGGGAATCATTCAATATGGCTTCTTTTTTTACTAATTAAAATCTGAAACTTTGGTTTGCATGCATTCAGCCTCCTTAAGGTAAACCTTAAACTTTGACTGAACTATTCCAAACATTCCCTTTTAACATTTGACCCTTCCCAAATTTTTAATTTTATCAGCATTACTGTCCTTGAAAGTTTAATCTTTTTTTTTCCGTTATCTGATGGGCACTAGTGTTGTGGATCTCTGCAGCAGGTATACTTGCTACTTTGTGTTGCTTTATCACCTCAATTCCCCTTGAAATGGATTGAGATTGTAAAATGAAATATTGTGAAAAAGTTCAGAAACTTCTTGATTGTTTTTTTTTTTTAATTATTATTATTATTGTTTCATGAAGATTGACTGGGCAGCTAACATTCGCAAGTCCTGGGACTTCAGTGAAGATGGAGCGCATGCCCAACTGGAAGCCTTTCTTCATGATGGTGAGACATCTCAGAGCACATGAATTCTCATACAGTTTTACTTTTAAAGGCGTTAAACAGCTGCTGTTCATATTTTCAATTTTCAGGGATTTATAGGTATGAAAAAGAGTCAGGTAGGGCGGATGCTCCGAACACCAGCTCCCTGTCTCCCTACCTACATTTCGGTCAGCTCAGCCCACGCTGGCTTCTGTGGGACGCCAAGGGAGCACGGTGTCGACCTCCCAAGTTTCAACGCAAGCTGGCATGGAGAGATTTGGCTTACTGGCAGCTGACTCTGTTTCCTGACCTGCCTTGGGAATCGCTCAGACCTCCATACAAGGTTAAAATAAATGTAGATATAAAACTTGGCCAGCACATTGCTTTATTCTTAAGTGATTTAGAGCCATAGCATAGCTCATGTGTATTGAGCAGCAAGGATTATAAATCTGCTATTATATGCAGGCTTTGCGTTGGAACACTGATCGCAGCCACCTGAAGGCTTGGCAGAAAGGTAAAACCGGCTACCCGCTGGTTGATGCAGCCATGAGGCAGCTGTGGCTAACAGGCTGGATGAACAACTACATGCGACATGTGGTGGCATCTTTTCTCATTGCATATCTCCATTTGCCTTGGCAGGAGGGCTATCGTTGGTTTCAGGTAAGATTCTTGAATGTACAAGACGAAAGTTGGTGTCTTTATTTGTAGCTTCAAAATTAGGACCTAAAGGTAGATGTTATTGTGTTTTTAATAGCTAACTTTTTTTATTTGAAAGGCTCTAGATCTAGAAATCATTAAAAGCCCCAGTTTTATTCTGACCACTTTCAGACTTAGACAAACTTTATTGTCATGTTGTATACACAAGATGCAGCCAAAACGAAATTTCATTTGATACAGCTTTCGACAATATACTTAGTTTGCAATAGAAGAGAATAACAGTGCAACGCAATCATGGGAATAAAGTTCGGCAGTGATTGGAAGTTAACTGTGCAAAAATAACAACGATGTAAAAATAGCAGTAGTGCAAAATACCAGTCTGGTCTCAAGTAAATGGATTCTAAAAGTTTGCCATGTTGACAGTGCAAAATAATGGGGCAATATAATAGAGGCGTGCTTCACAGAAGACTTTTGACTAGCAAGTGTAAAAACCATACATCTAGTCGAACCTAGAATTATTTCTCCTTATCTACAGATGCCACTGTGCTCATTCTTTACAATAGTTTGGGTTTACTTGGAGTTATTAATGAAAACTAAGAAATAAATGTCTTTCTTTAAATTGGTGCATGCATTTGTTCTATTTATTCCTGTTTAGGACACACTAGTCGACGCGGACGTTGCTATAGATGCTATGATGTGGCAGAATGGCGGCATGTGCGGCCTGGATCACTGGAACTTTGTCATGCATCCAGTTGATGCAGCAATGACCTGTGACCCATACGGCAGCTATGTCAGGAGATGGTGTCCTGAGCTTGCAGATTTACCAGATGAGCTGATTCACAAACCCTGGAAATGCCCTGCATCCATGCTGCGGCGAGCAGGTGAGGAATTTCCCAAAACCTTTCAGGTTTAATAGCTTCTTATTCTGGGCCCTAACTAATCTCATTTAACTCACATCTGTTGCTTATTAAGGTGTGGTGTTTGGTCAGACGTATCCTAAACGGATAGTAATCGATCTTGAGGAGCGAAGGACCCAATCTCTACAAGATGTAGCTCAGGTGCGCAAGCAGTTTCAGCAATATGTCGACAAGCGCTCAGGCTGCGATTTGGTGCCTTTGCCCAAACGGCTGGTGTCTGAGGCTCTGGGTTTGTCCCACCGGGACGGCACTGTGGTCACAGAAGGGAAACAATTCCTGCTGCCTGTCATCACCCGCATGGAGTTCAAACACCAGCTGGAAGACCCGGATGCAGACGCAGCATCAAACCCCTACAACGCCGTCCTAAAAGGATACGTGAGCCGTAAGAGAGACGAGACCATCGCATTTCTTAATGAGAGAGATTTCACGACGAGTGTGATGTACGAGGGAGCTCAGAGACGGGAGAGGCTAGAGAGGGATTATCGTACATTAGAGGGTCTCCCTCCGTCCCCTTCACCTCGAGGAAGGGCCAGGAGGACTCAAACGGCTAAGGACAGATTCTCTGTTGTGCCTGGTGGTGCCATTGTTTCAAAGAACTGAACAATAAATCAGCTTGATTGTAACATGTTGAAATGATTTAAGTTAAAATTAAATTTGGTTTTGTTTGCTTTTTGAAGGATTTTTACATTTTATACAGTTCAGTCTCTCACACTAAGAAGCTGGTTGAATCTACAGTATGTCTACGCTACTACGAGATCTTGACATAATGATGCCTTTTATAAAGTATTCTTTATAAACGTTTGAATCACAAAGTTTAATACACCTTATAGGGAATTTATGTGAAACATCAGAACAAAGAACGACACAATAATGAGTAGGAGGAAACAATGCATAGTTAGAAATCTCTTTAGGAATAAATATCTGAAAAGGGAGCATTTTTTATTCATCCCTCTAAATCACAACTGTTTAGAACCACCTTTTGCTGTATTCAAAATATAAATATATATATATATAAAATAGCTGAGACTATATGGTTAGTGTCCATTAACATTGCTAATAAAGTTGCCTAATATTTAGTTTTCTAATGTATGCTTTGATCCAATTGATTCCACTGTATCTCAGGTGGTACGCTGAAGGTTGCTGTCCTGGTTAGCCTCAACCTACCTCAGGCCTTTTGAAGCCTCATACTGTAAAGGTTTTCCTGTAGGACTGGCCTGTGTTTGGATCAGTTCCCTCCACAATCTTTTGAAGCAATTCACCACCATTTGTTTTACCCAGATTAAAAGTGTGTTTAGTTAGTTTTCAAACAAGCCCTAAAATTGTGCCTGTTATCCAGGAAGTTTAGCTTTGGTCACATAAAGTTCTTCTACCTGCTGACTCTACTTTCTTTGGTTTTCTGTTTACTGATTGTCTACAAAGGCCATAGTTTTGAAGTACACAAGTATTTCCCACCTGAGTTAAGGATTTCTACTGCTCCTCCAAAGTCACCATTGCTTCCTTTGCTGCCTTTGTGATTTCTGCTGTCCCTCCCTGGCCAGTCAGTCCAGGTGGATGGTCAAGTCTTGGTAGGTTTAAAACTCTGCAACCTCATCCTCTACTAGACTGATTTGTTTCTTGGTCTTACTGTTTTCTAACTACAGTTGCCTTTACTTTAAGAATTACACCCAAGTTTAATCTCAGCGAGGGGGAGCAAAACCTGCAAAGTCAATGACTGTCACAAAGTCAGCTGTGTTATTTTTATTTTTTTTAACTTTTACCAACCTGTCTGATATGGTTGAATTTTTGCTATAAATGCCATGAGTTTTACTGTTGGGACTGTTGGATATATAAATTAACTGAATTTAAGAACGTAGTAGGAATATTAGAATAAAAAAAGGTTGATTACAAACTTGACCAACTATTGAAAGATTGATTCATGAAACAAAACGTGCCCTTTATGCCTTCCATCTTATAACTTTAACTACTTTTTGTTGGTATTTCACATAACATCATAATAAGGTATGTTCAATGTTAGTGATTTTAATGCAATAAGCCTAACCACAGCCCAAGATTTGCGCTCCTTGCACCATTGAAACTGATGTTTGGCATTGGCACGAGTGACCAAAGGTTTGGCTATAGCAGCTCGGCCGTGTCTATTGACCCTGAGAGTTGAGGAGCACATTTAATTCTGCTGTGATTTGGGCAGCCGTGGTTTTATGTTTTTTGGATACAATCCAGGTTAGCACCCGAACA